>JAJIBD010015151.1:0-37054 GCA_021461705.1 Cryptotis parvus
TGTCCTCCTGCATTGATTTCTGTAGGTTATCGAAACTTCATTCAAGCTGGAGTTACAAACCTCTTCCCTTTCCCATGGATGTTGGATTACACCCATCTCAGTGCCCTGGGAGCACACCCAATCCCACAGGGGCACTCCCAATCCTCTGTGATTATCTTCAACCTCTCCCTTGTGTTCTTCACAAATCTGACATAGTAACCTGTAAATCAAACCTTCTGATGGATCTGGATTTTGTATATGAAATATTGCTTTCTTCTTTCCTTTATGTCCTTAGAATATTTTTAGTTAGAACAATGTCCTTTTGTATGAGCACAGGAATATCTATGCTTTGGTAATATGGGAGTTAACTGACTCGGAATAATATTTACTCCTGGGCATCTGTTAGATTTACCTGATTTAAAGCTCACTTGCCCTTAGGTTGACCTTAGTTCCTTACACCCGAAAGGTCCCAGCAAGGGACTTGGATGGGCCCAGGGCAAGTTGTATGTAAGCTACCCTGGCCTTGACATGGGACAGGCTAAGTGCCATAAGACGTGTAATAAGTTAAGAGCACGGTCATGGAACAAACTCTGACATGACCCATAAAGAAGTAACTGAGTAAGGACCCCGTTGGGAGTTGGAAAAACTAAACTGGTCTGAGTAGTATAATCTGGAATACATAACAAGACGCCCCCATGAAAAGCCACCCTTACAAATGGGTCCAGAGAAACTAAAGTGTAATATGATTTTTGACTGGATTCCTAGTAAACAAAAAAGAGGTTTAAAAAAAATTGAGGTTCTCTCTTCCTCCCTGAATCTTCTTGGCCTTATAATTTGCTGAAAGAGAGAGAGAGAAAGAGAGAAGAGGGAGAGAGAGAGAGAGAGAGAGAGAAGAAAAGTGCCTCCCATAGAGGCAGGTTGTGGTAGGGGAGGGAAAGGAGCACATTGGAGTTGGGAAATGTGCACTGGAGGAGGGCTAGGTGTTGGAACATTATATTACTGAAATCCAATCATGAACAGATTTGCAATGATCTATTGCATGGTGATTCAATAATAATAATAATAATAATAATAATAATAATAATAATAATAGTAATATAATTTGCTCTAACCAAGAAAATACAATAGAAGTGACAATATCAAATCCATTGGGATTCAGTGTCTTTCAGCTTCTGTTCTTGCTACTCTGGTATTCCTGATCATGTGAGCGGAACCTGGGTCACTAGAGGATGAGGAACATGCAATTTATCAATTCGCCCCACCACTTGGGGCCAGCCAACAGCCAACCACCAGGTATGAGAGTAAGGACCCACATGTAAGATATCAGGCGCCAGCTTACTTACAAACCAAGTACAGACACAAAAACAAATCCAAATAAAATCAACCAAGTTCCAGGCAAGAAGAGGAGCCCAGCAACTCTAAGCTAAGTATCAGTTATTTTGTTAAAACGCTCAGGTTGGGGACCAGAAAGACAGTACTGGAAGTACGGCCCTTGCTTTGTATGCAGTTGACCTTCATTCAATCCCGGTAACACAGACAGTTCCTGGAGCATCACCAAGGGTTGCTCCTAAGCACAGAGCCAGGAGCAGAACCTGAGCATGATCTAACGTACCCCACCTCCTAAAATAAAGCTTTAAGTTTGGGGATATTTGCTACATCATAATAATAATAAGATATCAGAATATAATTTGAGGCCACACCAGGCAATATTCAGGAGTTACTACTAGCTCTGCGCTCAGGAACTACTCCTGGTAGTGCTTGGGGGACCATATGGTTGCCAAGGACCAAACCCAGGCCAGCCACATGCAAGGCAAACACCCTACCCTCTGACTACCACCCTTCGTTATCTGACTCCTCAGAATATAACTTTATAACATTTAAGGTGCACACTATAAGATTAAAAAAATGCTCTAGACCAAATCTCTTTTTTAGGTAAGAAAACCTGAGTTCCAGAGAGGCTACCCAGATGCACAGAAACAAGACCAAAAGATTTCCCTCTGAGTTCTCACTGGCCCTACAGTCATAGCACAACAGGCCTATACCTAATTCAACAGTCTATTACGTGGCAACACCCCCACCACCACCACCACATACCACAGAAGAGGCTGCTAAACAAACTGTGACCCATGTAATTCATGAAAGACTACCTGGGTGCAAATGGAAGACCAAACAGATAAGCCAAAAGTGACCCATGCAGGTTTCCAAGACAATTCCCTGAAAGATACAAACCACAACAACAAATCAACAAAGCACATAGAGGCATAAATATATAATTCCCTTCCCCTCTCATGCTAGCAACAGGGCCCAGCTGCAAACATCTAGGAGTGTTACTGGCAGGTGGGGAAGCGGAGGAAGAGGCTGAGGGCAAAGGGGTAGCAAAGGGATTTCAACAGTAAAGAAGGAAAATTAAAATTCTACTCTGCAGGCTGAGAGATAGCATGGGGTAAGGCGCTTGCCTTGAATGCAGCTGACCACAGTTTCATCCCTGATACTACATGGTCACCCAAGTACAAAGCCAGGAATAGTCCCCCAAAGCACCACTGGGTGTGGCTCAATTCATATCTCCCCGCCCCCAAAAATAACCTATTCTGTGTGCACTGCTACATCAAAACACACGCAAGGGAAATGTTCTTCCGTCTCTCCCCACGGAAATACAGAATTCGGGAGTGGAGCCAGTCACTCACGCTGTACCTCCTGCACTGAAAGCGACAGTCAGACTATTCACCATTCTGATGGCAATAGCTGCTTGGATGAAGCCTCTCCAAGAATTGATTTATTTATCCTCAAACACCTCCATGAAACACACAGGAGGGGGAAATGCTCCACCTGCTTACAAAGGAAGAAATGAAGAGCCTCAAGGTCAAGGCCAATGGCAGAATATAGGATCACTGCAGTGTCGCAGCCCTCGATCCCGACCCACATCCCCCCATAAGTCTATGCATCTTCTGACACTGGGAGGAACAGTGCCAACGACATGGCAACTCCCAGGGATGACAGAGGCAGCGAGTGAGAGCAGCTGGCCGAGGCCATTATCTCAGACATTTCACCAGACAAAAGAATGAGGATTTGAGCGGAGAGAGCGGGTGGGGTGAGCATGTAGCCAAGTCAGTCCGCAGCTCCTGTGAATGGTGCCCCAGCACTGTCAGGAATGACCCCGAGAACAGAGTCGGGAACAGCCCAAGAGCACTGTGAGCTATACAACACCACCCCCCCCCAAAAAAAAAAACACAAGGACTTTAGTTTCAAAAGCAACCAACTCTCTACTAATATTCTTTTAACATTTGAACAATCCAATTCTCAAAAGATTCCTCCCACAGTACCATATTCTAACTGGTCCCTCCGGGGGCAGAATAAAATTCTGCTCCACAATGCAGAGAAATCCCAGGAGGCCAGGCAGATTGGGAGGTTTGTCTGTACTGGCCCATAGGGAAAGTGACTTCTCTTAGCCAAAGAAATCAGGAAGGTTAAAAAAACACCCCTTTAGTCCCACCCACAGGGCCCCAGCTCCCATTTACCTGGGCCACCCACGGGCGTGGGAGTTGGCCGGAAGCCTTCTCGGTCTCAGCCCACCACGGGAGGAGGCAGGTGGACATGCTGCTGCGGGGCCTGACAGCTGCCGAGTGCGCACAGCCCATCGGAAGCGCTGGCGGCTCAGCCCGGCTCACTCGGCCTCAGTGGACTCTTCTCTGGACTCCTCTCCCACCATCCGGCCTCTCAGGGCCACCTCAGAAGGCACGTTGTGCAGCCACTGCAGCAACACGTGCTGACACTGCCACCTGGCTCTGTTTCCTCTCGGCAGAACCCTGGTGTCCCCTTAAATCTACAGCTGGCCTGGGGTGCCCCTCTCGCAGAGTGGACCAGGGCTGAGAGAGGAGCATCCTTGCTCTGCTGTTCCCATCTGGGTCCCTGTCTGCGGGCGTGATGGATGCGCTGCCTCACACCTGCCAAGACAGCAGGAAGCCTGCAGGGAATCTGCAAGGAGCTCGGCCGCAGAAGTAGCCCCACAGACTGGCCCTCACTTCTTGCTGGTCACCAGCCCTGCGACCTGCTGACACAGGGGGTGGCTTCGAGTCTTCCATCTGACACATCCTGGCCAGCTTGGCCATTCACCTTCCTGTGCCTCTGTTTCCCCACCTGCAAAATGGAGTAAATACCTTCTTCCCTGGATAGTGGAGGGGGGCAGGGAGGGGGCACCCCCACCTCCTCCAAAGGGCGCAGGTGCTGAGTCCCGAGACTTGTACCGTGAGGAGTGATGGGCACCTGGCAGGTACAGGCCAGCAAAACTGAGAACAGCCCCTCCAAATAAAAACACCTTAGATGGGAGCAGTGCAAGGATTGAGAAGCCCTAGCACCAGGAGACAAATATGGAAGGAATTTAGGAAATTAAAGCACCCCCCCCACACTTAATCTATTATTGTGTTTGGTTTGTTTTTTGGCCAAACCTAGCTGTGCTCAGGATTTACACCTGGCTCTGAGCTCAGGGATCACTGTGGGTGGTGCTCAGAGGACCATACTCAGACCTCTGTGAGAATGTTGTGCTTGGTGTTGGGGATTGAACCAGGATTGACCACATGCAAGGCAAGAGCCTTACCCATGTACTACCTCTCAGCCCTTTGTCATTATTTTTAATAGAACACATTTTTGTGGCATTTGAACCAACTATCTCCATGGAAGAAAGTAGTTTCCTGCTTTGTTCTTGCTCTAGATTAATGTGATGAGAATCTGGAAACTTCTAGTTTTAGTATTATGTGCTGTTAAACAGCACCCTGGACAGAGTGGCATCCATCCGAGGAAGATTTTTTGGTTTGGTTTTGCCTTTTTGTTTGTTTAATTAGTTGAGCTTTTCTGTTTTGGAGGTGTGTGTGGGGGGGGGGAGGCTGCCTGGAAGTGCGCAGGGGACACGCGGTGCCAGAGATCAAGGCAGGGCCATGACCCCCTGTACTAGTTCTCAGGCACACAGGGCACAGCTTCTGAAAGCCCACTACCCAGTGCTTGCGAGGCTGGCGATCAGCATAGCTTACTTGGGACAAATAAAAAAGAAGATGTCTCTACGATAAGCTGCCAAGTGGATGAATGAAAAATATTAATATCTAAAATAAGCATCAGCAACTGTTTCCCAGGGCTGATTTGGCCAACATTCACTGTATCACTGAATCACTGTCTTCCCGTTCATCATCGATTTGCTCGAGCGGGCCCCAGTAACATCTCCATATGTCCTGTCTCATGCTAGTAGAGCCCAAGGGCATCTGCTTGCTCCAGGAACATAAAGAGCCTCAATCCATTCGGAATGAGGTCTATAATTTTTACCGGTATTTGGCATATCAAATACGGGTAGCTTGCCAGGCTCTGCCGTGCAGGTAGCATACTCTTGTAGTCATCTCTAAGTCCATCATTTATTGATGAACGGCGCGAGCCGCAAAAGTGGCGCCGAGCCGGGCTTTGATAGGCTGGTCTGCTGGGTGGAGTTCTAACGAGAGAGAAGTCCGGATGTGGAAAATGGAGGCCCTCATGGAGTAGGGGGTCATCTGGCTTGTTGCAAGGCTCTGCTGGGGTGGCGGGCCAGGACTAGAACCCACCATCCCTCCTGGGAGCCTCATGGGTGGCTGGGCACAGGGAGAGCAAGTAGCAGCTCTGCCCCATGTCTGTGAGTCTGCCCAAGAGACAGACATGGGGCATGTCTTGGCCAACATCATACAGAGAATACAGAGGACCTGAAGACAGGTGCCAGCTTCCTAAAGACCTCGGCATCCCATTTCAATTGTTCCTACACCCACACCCCAATGGACAGGTCCTACACCCACAACTCTAGGTCTGAGGGTTGGGAAGGGTCTCCTCCGGTGGAGGATTTTAAGAAGCAGCGAAGAGCAGATGACAAGAGCAGAGACAAGACTGGAAAAAAATCAAAGCCTGCAAGTCCCAGTTAACCCGACATCTAGAGAACCAGCTGGTGGGTGGGTGAGGGAGTGGAGCGTTTATTCGGTTGAGATATGACTCCACTGATAACACACCCTTCCCCACCCCAAATGCTTGACTCACCTCTCTAATGTCTTCTTTTCTCTGCAGAACTGACTAAAGATCGATGGCAGACAAAATCTCTCTCCCTTTGGGGCAGGGAAACACTCATTGACTTCTGCCTTTCAGGAAGTGCTCTGTGCTCTGCTCTAAGAGACACAAAACCCAGACTGTCCACTTAACTGGCCTACGCTACCTGCCTCAGGAGCCACAAACTAGGGGGCAGGTGGAAGTGGACACAAGGCTTATCGTATTAGAGACCGTGGAACACATGCAGGGAAGTGACCTAGACGCACAACCCATCAATGTTTTACTATTCTCCTTTTCCATCAGGGAACTCAAACTCAAACTACCATGTAAGAACAACCTTTGGGGCCAGAGATATGGTACAGTGGGTAGAGCATTTGCTTTGTACGCAGCTGACCCAGGTGCTATGTGTTTTGAATCTCCAGCACTATGTGTGTTTTCTTGAGCACCACCAGGAATGCCCCGAGCTCAGAACCATGAGTAAGCGTGAAGCATAGCGGAGTGAAGAAACACGACAAAGGGTTAGATGCAATAATGCTGATGACGATACTTGCCCCCTGTGCTGAGCATTTTCATGAACTTTGATTGTTTCTGACACAATTCTTACATACTAATAGGTTCTGTATATATTATACAACACATAAGATCATTATAACTCTATTAGAGGTCTATTGTCTATTTATAACATTAAAATATCCTCTCCAAGCCCCAGTTTCCAATATTAACTGCAAGGTTTCGAGAAAGGCTTTTTTTCCCTCAAATGCTCCCCAAATGCTCAGCGATTTAGGTGATCACCAAATTCCTATGTGGCTAGTCTCAGGTAATCAACAACTCACATGCTGAAACATAAAGTATTGGTATTTTTCCCCACAAGGAATTTAAGTTTTAATAAAACAAAATTTTGAGAGACAGAAGCTCAACAAGGATGCGTGAAGTTCTTGCATGAAGCTAGAACTGGCTGATCCCCAGCACCACATGGTGCCCCCCAGCACTGCCGGGAGCAACCCCCAAACACAGACCAGAGAATAGCCCCTGAGAATGCCAGATGTGGCCCCAAATGCAAAAACTACCCCTCAAAAAAATCTTCTTCTAAAAAAATATAAGACTCTGTATGATTTTTAAAAAAATCTTTTTACATGGAAATAATTAAAGTTATAAACACTATTTAAAAAAAAAAGCAAAACACTTGTCCATTCTTGGTTGTTTACCATTCAGCCCCAATGACCTGATCATATGTCCACATAGGACTTTTCCTACCCTATTTGAGGATGGTCCACCCACTGCGTTCTTCCGTCCCCCTAAGCAAGACCAACTTCAGCATCTTTCCTGAACTGCACAGCACATGTTCACACAACCCATCATGATTATCTCCTCTCATACCTACTGCCCACATTCCAGCGCTGTCAGGACAAAACAGGTCTGGTTTAAGAACAGGGACTGCATTTAGTTGGGTCTAGTCTCATTAAATCTGGATCACCTCCACAACGTTCCTCAGCTTTGGCGGTACTCACAGTTTTGAAGACTACAACGTGCATGTTCTGGGGTGGGAGTACCCTAAATACCTTAGAATTCTTACCTTTCCTAGTCCCACAACTGCCTTAGCGGCTCTCCTCGTGGTGCTCAGGAAGAGGTACAGGCCGACCTGTGTGGTACATGGGGTCTCCAGGCCACATCTGGCAGTGCTGGGGCAGAGATGGGGTGAGGAGGATAGTGCTGGGGATCCAACACCCTGAGCCCCAGGGGCTTCATCACACTCTCTCCCAAGAAGCTTATAGAGTTCATATTCTGTTTGTTTGGGGCTCCATCAGTGCTCAGGGTATTAAATAAGGTGCCAGGAATCAAACCCAGGTCAGTCATGTGTGAGGCAAGTGTCCTACAGGCTGTATGATCCCTCCAGCTCACTGACAGAGCAGATTTGCTTGTTCACGGTCTCGCCACCAAAGTGTAAGCTCCGTGAGGCCTCTCTCCACAGTCCATCTCTGCATCC
Source organism: Cryptotis parvus (assembly GCA_021461705.1). Classification (NCBI taxonomy): domain Eukaryota; kingdom Metazoa; phylum Chordata; class Mammalia; order Eulipotyphla; family Soricidae; genus Cryptotis; species Cryptotis parvus. The sequence continues at coordinate 8,006 of JAJIBD010015151.1, forward strand.
CTAGAGCACCAGCATACTAAGTATCTGTTAAATAATCTTCCCAAGGGGCCGGAGTGATAGTACAGCAAATAAGGCATTTGCCTTGCATACACAATCCTGGGTTCAATCCTCAGCATCCCATATGGTCCTCCGAGCACCACCAGGAGAGACTCCTGAGTTCAGAGACAGGAGTAACCCCTAAGCATCGCCATGTGTGACCCAAAAAGCAAATAAATAAACAAATAATAGAGAATGAATGAATGAATGAATGAATGAATGAATGAATACTCTTCCCAAGTGGGCCTCCTTTAGCAGAACAGGACAACACCCCCTATAAATTGTGACCCCTATTTTACAGATGACTCCTCCCTTCCTGGGCGATAAGTCCCTTCCGCTGCCAACATGAAGTTCAAGAGTGACAAATGTCCCCACACTCAGAGCTGCCTATCTTACCTCAAAGCAAAACTCTTAGAGGTCTGTTACAGAAAATCATCCACCCACATTTGCCACCAAAAGCAGCAGCTTAAACTACTTATCCTGGGACAAAGCCCTGCTTATATACAAACAAATGGTAGAAAAAATTAGTTCGAATTAATCAAAACTACGCCCTTTTTTCTAGGAAAAAAAATTCTTTTTAATCTAATCTGAGCTAATTATCCTGGATACCACTCAAACTCTCCTTCTGGGTAAGGCATGAGCCTAATTTCTAAATTATGCTTGTGAAGGAATGCAAAATTGTTGCATTTTATTAAGACAATAAAAAGTCACCAAACTTTATTGTTTTAATAAAAGCTGTTCTTAAACTATTTTATTTGCTTAATTTGATAGTGTGTTTAGGAGGGGATGTTTTACACTTAGTTTTAAGAACCCAAAAGGTAATTATCTGTGAAAAATTCTAGAAGAAAAATGACACTGAGCTTAATATAATACGGAAGTAAAATTACCCACAGCAAAACTCATGAAGAGAGACCCAGGGAAGGTAAATCCTGGGCGGAGTTGGTGCCACTCCGCTTACTGGCTGTTAATCAGGCTTTAAGCCCCCTACACTTTCTAGTAAGGAGAAAGATGCACACTCCAAGACTCTGCATTCAATCCTGGCACCTCACCCTGCAGGGTCTGAGTGGGAAAGGGGTGGAGGTCAGAGGTCAAGAGTAGAGGTAGAGACCAGGGTTTGAATACAAAGCCAGGAAAACACATTCTTAAAATACTATTAGGATTCAGGTTCCAACCCCCAACCCCACCCCTAATCCCTGCCCAGTAAAAGATTGAGACAGGCTAGTATATACACAGTAAGATGTACTAGGCTAGCTTTTGTTGTGCTTTTTGGGACCACACCCAGCAGTGCTCAAGACTTACTCTTGCTCAGGGATCACTCCTGGAGGTGCTGGGGGGGGGGGGTAGGGGTGGAGTGGGGAAACCACATGAGCTAGGGATAGACCCAAGTCAGCTTTACACAAAGCAAGTCCCTTACTTCCTATATTATTTCTCTGACTCCAAGGCAAGTTTTTAGAGACAAAGGTCTATAACTGTTTTCAGGGAGGCATCAACCCTGCCACCCTCCAGGGGGGCTTCATTCACAGACCCTGTGAACTCTGTCTGGGATGAACCGACCCCCCACCCTGCCCCAGGATACTGCGTTAATCAGGACTTAATTCAAATAAAAGGAGCAGGAGAAACACTTTCCCAATGAGCATTAAATTTTAAACACTTCAAACCATATCAAGGAAAATCAATTCCAAGTAACAAGAATAGAAGCCTAATCTGAGCTGGCAGGAATTTGGAATTATCAAATATCTTCAAGGACATTAGGTTTAAGACTTTCAAGTTGAGAACACAATGAGAAGCAGCTCTATCAGTGCCTGGCTGGAAAAGACAGATGCAGGTACGGCCCAATCGCTCACCGCCTAGCCAGCACAAGTGCCCCTAACTGCGTTGTCCACAAGTTCCACAATTTCAACTGGAACCACTTTTATATAGACACAAGACACACACACACATACTCACTCACTCACTTACACACTCACTCTCGCTCACGCACACTTCTCTCTCTCTCTCTCTCTCTCTCTCTCTCTCACACACACACACACACACACACACACACACACACACACTGCACCCAAATGAAAGTTGCAATAGTTCTAAACTCCTAAATTCCTACCTTCTTTTAAATCCTAAATTCCCAATTGGTGCTTCCCTTCCTTACAGGGATACTAGTGTTTTCACAAATGCACATACAACTACTTTCTTCACCTGTTTTTTTGGGGGAGTTATTGTTATTCTTTTTTCTGCTTTTTTTGTTTGTTTGTTTGCTTGCTTGTTTGTTTGGGGCCACATCTAGCAATGCTCAGAGCTTAGCTGGCTCTATACTCAGAGATGATTCCCACTGGGCTCAAGGGACCTCATGGAGTTTGAGGTCCAAATCCAGGTTGGCCACAAGCAAGGCAAGCACCCTACCCACGGTACTCTCTCCAGCCCACTGCTTCTTTTCAGTGGTTGAACGGCTCCATAATAGGACATCACTTTACTCCCACATTTTTATTTATTCATTTATTTATTTGGTTTTTTTTTAGCTCTTTTTTTTTTTTTTTTGCTTTTTTGGGTCAAACCCAGCAATGCTCAGGGGTTACTCCTGGCTCTGCACTCAGGGAATTACTCCTGGCGGTGCTCGGGGACCATATGGGATGCCGGGGATCGAACCGGGCCGGCATGAGCCGGCCGTGTGAAAGGCAAACGCCCTACCCGCTGGGCTATCGCCTCCGGCCCCCTATTTGGTTTTATTTTTAATTTATGCTTTTTGAGCCACACCTGGCTGTACTATGGGGTCATGCCTGGTGATGTTGAGGGGACCATATGCAAGACTTAGAATCGAACTAGGGTTGGCTGCAGGTATCTCTGGCCCTTCATCGCCTTTACAAAGTACTGCTGAAAGTTTAATCAATTTGCTTATTTAAATAGGTGAGAGATTAAAAGGATCTTTCAATTAGGGACTGACTTATCAGAAAGACCATCTCTACTATCTCATGTAATATGTTCACAAGTCACACACTTGTAGTCTCAGGAAATGAGTATTTCCCAGAGCCATTCACTTATGAGACACAACACGGCAAGGTATCCCATCAGCCCACACCCCTTATACGAGCTATCCCAATGCTGGGCTCCAAAACTTCAGGACCATACACTGAAAAATATCCGTGCCCACAAGGAACATTGTCCCCATTTCACAGAAGAGGCACTGAGGCCCAGATACAATTTGCCCTAGATATTTTCTGAGGGCTAGTTCTGAGCCCACAGCCTCATAATGCGTGGGAAACAGCTCACTAGTTCTGGACTGCACAAGAAGATCATCATATGGACAATGCCAAGCCTTTTCAAGGGAATCCTTACAAAAAAGAACTTGGGGGCCAGAGTGATAGCACAGTGAGTAGGGCATTTGCCTTGCACATAGCCAACCCAGACTCGATCTCCAGCATCCCTGGGCCCCTGAGCATCACCAGGATTAATTTCTGAGTGCAGAGACAGGAGTAACCCTGAGCATCACTGGGTGAAACCCAAAAAGCAAAAAAATGGACTTGGGGGGAGACTCTTTTCTGCTACTCCTGGGTGATCCATTTCCAGGGGGACACGCTGAGCAACCAGGTCTCCTGCCAACACACATGCCCTAGCAGGGACCAGGGGCTTGTGTTACAAAAGAAATGGTGTCTGTGAAGTGCTTATGAAACGACATTTATTCCTGATTCCACTTTTCATGGTGAGTTCATTAACTCGCCCTTTTCTCTTTGAACTGGCAGGGGAGGAGGATGAAGCTTTCCGTGCAGTACTCAGAGGCCCGTGGAACAACTTTTAAAGAGGTTGGGAAAGTGAAAACACCCAGACTGGGAAAAAGTATTTGAAAATCATCTTTCTGAAGGGTTCCTAGTCTCCAAAATAGAGAAACAATTCACAACTCTACGGCCATACCACCCCTGAACGCGCCCGATCTCACAACTCAAAAAAAAAAAAATACACATGTGAGCCAGAGACAGCATGACGGGGTGAAGCCCATGTTTTGCATGTGACCGACGAGGCTCCACATACAATCCCTGAGCACAGTTGGGTGAGGCCAAAAACCAAAAAAAAAAAAAAAAAAAAAAAAGGATTTAAGTAGATACTATTCCAAAGAAAATATAAATATATCAAATATAAGATGGCCAATAAGAAATAAGAACATAAAGAAATTCATGCCCTCACTAGTCACTACAGCAATTCAAATCAAACCCACAATCAGACACCTGATACCCACTAAAATGGCTTTAATTACAAAAGACAATAAGAAATGTTGTCAAAGACGCAGTCAAATTATACCCCTCAGGAATTTAAAATCCTGCAGCCACTTCAAGAAACAGGCTGCTGTTCCTCAAAAAGTTAAACAGCTACCACATGTCCTACCAACATTTACCTATTTTAAGTATATGTCCAAAAGAAAAGAAAGCAGTCCCACAAAAATGTGAACACTGGTGTTCAGAGAAGCATTACTCACGACAGCCAAGAACCTGAAGCAACACCTTACTAAATGTCAACTGATGAACAGATAAAACGGCGTCAGGCCTCTCCAACAGAATATTACTTGGCCATAAAAAAAGCTGAATAAGTCAGCCAGGATTTATGCTACAACATGGGAAGAATCTTGAAAACATTATGCTAAGTAAAATAGGGCAGACACGAAACCACATACTTAATGATTCCATTAATCTGAGACACCCAGAATAGGCAACTCGGTGGAGACAGTGGTTAATGGTTGCCAGGGGCTGGGAGAAGAGTGTGGCGGTAATGAGGAGAAACTGCAAACGGCCAAAGGAGGTTTCTTTTAAAGGCGATACAACGTTCTGAAATCAACCAGTAATAATGACTGCCCCACTTTGAGGATGTACTAAAAATGACTTAACTGTACTTTTTTAAAGGGGATTATATTATAGTATCTAAAAGAAAAGATGGCAGTCATATGCTGGCTATGTGTATTGGCAGGCACATGGCTTATCTACTTATCTCTGTGCCTCAGAATCTCATCTACAAATGCAGCAAAATTATCTGTCTTACAGGGCCAGAGCAATAGTACAGGGGATAGGGCATTTGCATTGCATGTGACCTACCCAGGTTAGATTCCAAGCACCCCCTAGCATCCCCCAAGCACCACCAAAAGAATTCCTGAATGCAGAGCCATGAGAAATCCCTGAGCACCACCAGGCATGACCCAAAAAGCCAAAAAAAAAAAAAAAAAAAAAAGCATCTGTCTGATAGTGTTCTGAGAAATATGCGAGATGTTGAGGTCTGGAGAGACAGTAAAGTGGGTAGGGCATTTGCCTTGCATGCAGCAGACCTGGATTCAATCTCCAGCAACCCATATGGTCCCCAAGTATGGCCAGGAGTAATTCTTGAGTGCAGAGCCAGGAGTAAGTCCTGAGCATTACTGGGTATGGCACAAACAAAAAACACAGAAATAAATGTGAGATGAGATCATGGAGGAAAATTATTTCTCACAGCCTCTTCCACAGAGAAATTCTTTTTAGTTTTTATTTAGTTATTCATTCATTCATTTATTCATTTATTTATTGGGTGTAACTTTTTGGGTTACACCCAGCCGTACTCAAGGGTTACTCCTGGCTCTGCACTCAGGAATTACTCCTGGTGGTACTCGGGGGACCATACTGGATGCCGGGATCAAACCTAGGTGGACCACATGCAAGGCAAACGCCCTGCCTGCTGTGCTATCACTCCGGCCCTCCACAGAGAAATTCCAACAGTTCACTTATTCTCTATATTTTCCCGGTTTGGGGCCCATGCCCTACAATGCTCAGATTGTGATGCTGAGGGAACCAGGCAGAGCTGGGATTGTACCTGGGCCTTCTATGCAAAGCATGGGTTCAACCCAGGGAGCCATTTTTCCAGTCCCTATTTTTTCTTTTTTAAAAGACTTGCTAAGTACAAAAGTCTTTAGAGCAACAGTACAATGGGCAAGCTATTTGCCTTACATGCAAATAACTTGGGTTCAATCCCTGGCATTCCATATGGTCTACTGAACTCAGCCGGGAATGAACACCTGAGCACAGAGCCAGGAATATTCCTTGGGAAACAGCTGTGCTTTCTGTGGATTATAGTCTACTATAATCTTTGAGAGCACCTACTCAAAGGGCTTTCAGTAGGTGCTCTGTGTTCTGTAGGCAGGAGCCGCAGGCTGAGTTCTCGGCACTGCCGGTTTCCCAAGCACCACCAGGAGTAATCCCCAAGCTGTGAGCCCCAAGGAGTCTAAAAAATCACTGTCTTCCTGTTCATCATCAATTGGCTCAAGCGGGCACCATTATCATCTCCATATGTCTGTCTCATGCAAGTAGAGCCCAAAGGCACCTGCTTGCTCCAGGAATATAAAGAGCCTCAAACCATTCCATCAGGTCATAAGAATGAGGTCTATAATTGTCACTGCTATTTGGCATATCAAATATGACACGTGTAGCTTGCCAGGCTCTGCCATGCGGGTAGCATAGTCTTGTAGTCATCTCAAAATCCAGCATTTATTGATGAACCGCGGCCGTGATAGGCTGGTCTGCTGGGTGGAGTTCTGACAAGGGGGAAGTCCAGATGTGGAAAATGGGGTCCCTCATGGAGTGGGGGGTGTCATCTGGCTTGTTGCGAGGTTCTGCTGGGGTGGCGGGCCAGGGCTAGAATCCGCCATCCCTCCGGGGCGCCTTGTGAGTGGCTGGGCACAGGGAGAGCCAGTAGCAGCTCTGCCCCATGTCTGAGTCTCTGGATCAGCATACCTGGGCGAGATTTAAAAAAGACTGCTGCAGGGTGGATCTCGATGAGCTGGGCTGTGATATGCTGGTCTGCTGGGTGGAGTTCTGACCAGAGGGAAGTCCAGATGTGGAAAATGGAGGCCCTCATGGAGTGGGGGAGTCGTCTGGCTTGTTGCGAGGCTCTGCTGGGGTGGCGGGCCAGGACTAGAACCCGCCATTTTATACCATGGGATATAGAATTACAAGGATGTTCATAATTGGGTCTCTACAATACAGTGTTCCAGAACCCATCCCTCCACCAGTGCCAATTCCCACCACCCAATTCCCAAACACACCCACCCAAAAACAAAAACAGAAATAGCAAAATGAAACAAAAATAAATAACTAAAAAGAAGTCAGGGGTACATTTTGCTGAATGTTATACCAATCTTAGCTACTGGGTGCTGAAAGTTCTTTCTACATAAAAGAAATGCTCGAATATGTGATCTAGCACAATTCACAGGATTCCAGGACAATAAAAATGTAGAATTTGATATATAGCTTTATTTATTTTGAGCCACACACAGTGGTGTTTGGGGTTTACTCCTGGCTCTGCTCAGGGATTATTCCTGACAGTGTTTGGAGGGACGATATGTACTGTCAGGGACTAACCCCAAGTTGGCTACATGCAACAAGGGCCTTAACCCAGTCCTATCTCTCTAGCCCCTGGACATAGTTTAAAGGACCCACACCCCACCACCACCTGTCGTACTAGTGAAGGACAGGATGAGGAAGCAACACACACAGTTGACGTTACTCAGTGCCAAAAGCTCTTTGCGTCATTTCTATCCACCACCACGAGTCATGCCAACAGATCTGGAGGGTGGCGCTCTGATATCTCCAAAGGCCCAGGGGTAAAGGACACAGTCAGCCCTGAGGGCTCCCGTGCTCTCCCACACCTCATGAGAAGCACTGGAATACCATAGAGCAGCATACATGCAGAAGGCTGGCATAAACCGAGCACAGAGTGAAGACCCTCTCTGCCCAGAGAGGTCAAGAAATATCTCAGCACTGGACGTGCCCCAAAAACCACCTGATCAGTTCTCGTGTGAAGAGCAGAGATGGGAAAGCCTATGAGGCAGAGAAATCAACCAGGAAGAGAAATCAGGCAAGGAAGCATGAAGGGACACCAAGTCAGACACATGTGGGGAAAAGACTGGTCCCGAGATGCGCGGGCCTCCCAGGTAAGGGAAAGTGTGGGCTCTGCATTTAGAAGCCAGGTACTGACGGGGAGCCTGGCTCATACTAGACATTTCCTTGATAACAGTTGCAGTGGGTCAGCATGTGGCAGAAACCAATCAACAAAAAGACACCAGTTCCTGTCTTTATCCAAGTCCGCTGGGACTTCCTGCAGCACAGAGGAGGCAAGTTCCAAAGTGACAGTGATGGGCATCACTCAGGTCAAGGTCTGAGAACTCTTAGAGAAAGGCCTGAAAGGCAGGTGGTGGGGAAAAGAGAGGGGAGGGATCTTTCAACCCTTCCAGATTACAAATAAAGCCACCCACTGGGCAAGAAAAAAATTCAGCTTGACCACTGAGCTGTGCCTGAGAAACCATCAAGCACCTACTGAAGTCCTCAGCAAGCTCCAACAAGCCCGCCACTCCAGATCTTCCTCACTGCCCGCTCCCCCTCGTGCCCAGATAGCTCTCCACTCTTGATGAGAGGTAGAATCAAGGCAAAAGCGGAAGCTATGGGGCCGCAGAGATATTGGGTAAGGTGCTTGCCTTGCACAGGGCCAACTCTAGATAGATCCCCACCATCCCAAATGGTCCCCGAACCCCACCAGGAGTGATTCCTAAGCACAGAGCCAGAAACCCCGAGTATTGCCAGTTGTGGCCCCAAGACCAAAACCTTTTTCTAAAAAGTGGAAGCTGTGAGTTACAACTGTTTAGGAGTCAGTGATCCTGGGGAACTTGTGTGAACACGGGCAGGCTCTTACAGGGTGCTCATTGCTCCGTCAAAGAAAAAAGCTGCCTATTTCTATCCCCCACCTCCAGCCCTATCACCACAAGTAGACAGTTTTTCAGTACCACAAAGCCTTCCATGAATTAGTATGCCAGTCCCATTCTGGGGAATAGGGAAAAAAATGCATGTGGTGTGGGCAACAAATGGCATGAATACATATGAATATATACATATAGATAATATATTCTGAAACTCAGCAGATTTTGCTATACATTTCCAAGACCTCCTAAGACTTATAAGAGCCTATATTAGACAATCCTATTTCTCCAAAGCTAAATCTGCCTAAGACCATACCTGAAATTTTGCATTTTTATTTATTCCCACTGAGCAAGGACATGGAGCCTTCCGCACACACCAAGAGGAGAAAAGGAGAAAAGGTCCATTTCCTGGACTTAATGTTTTCCTAGATGGCTAAAGTGTTTGCTATAAAGAAGCACAGAATTAAGGGACTCGACATGAGAAAACAGGGGCCAGAGAGAGAGAGAGAGTACAGGGTAAGGTTCCAGCTTACAAGCAGTCAACCTGGATCCCCAGCACTGCCGCTAGTCTCTGATCACCGCCAGGGGTCAGTCCTGAGCACAGACCCAGGAACAGCATTGGTGTTCAAAGTGGTAAATGGAAGGATGGGGTCAGCCCCAAGAAAGGATCTCAAACCCAGTGAATATGACGAACTATTTCAACACTTACTTATTGAATTTCATGAGGGATGGGGGAGTTAACATTTCCCAGGTGGGTAGGTTGGTGAGTCACCAGCCTAGATGTCCCCTTTGTTTCCTCAAGAGCTCTGTGGATCTCAACAAAAAGCAGAACAAGGAAACAAGGTGAGTGATCCTAGCAGGGAGGGGCAGGAGTTCTCTAGGAAGAAAAAACAACATGATGCCAAAAACGTTCCAGTCCACAACCACCAGGCACACTCCCAGTGTAACCGAAAGCTAGAAGCACCCAGCACCAACTGGCAAAGCGTGAATTCAGTGACCCCTTGCTGGTGAGTGGAGGCCATCCAAAAAAGAAACATCAGCATCTTCTCTGGGCCTGGAAGGGCCCCAGATGGTGCCATGTGTTATGTACTTACAGATCCGTGACCAGAGGAAGTGCTTCCAAGAGCATCATCAGAAATAAAGTTTAGGGCTGGAATCTGGAGTAACTTTTCCTATTCTCTCAAAGACTTACTATGGGTCTGAGTCACGTTCCTACCTTTTAAATCACGCCGCTTCCATTATATGGGGCAAAGTCTATGAGAGGTGAACTCACCAGAGTGCATGGTGAACAGGGACCGGTCAGGAAAAAAGCTGCAGCATTCCCAATAGGAAGCCTGAGAGGGTCCCCAAGAACTGATACAACCTGGGCTTGGGATGCGACTGCGCAGCGAGCAGCCACCTCATTTGTGCAAGGCTGTGGGGTTGGATCCCTGACACCGCAAGAATGAAAGAAAGGGAAGACTCAGTACCTCCACAACACGAGTGTGTTGTCACCAGGTATAGTGGTTAAGGGTCTCTAAAGAGATTGTTGTGATTACATGTTGCACATTTCTCTTTGGGGGCTGAAAAATGAGGGGACAGGGGACTGATGTCCAATTAGCATCAGAGCAGACTAGTGAGCAACAAGGCACACCAGGCCCCCAACAAATGGGTCTACCTTCCAGGACTGGATGAGCAGTATTAGAGAAAGAATGAGAACACAGTCAATTTCCACTCGGTCTCATCTCCTGCAGAATGCTCCACCTGGGAGCTGGAGCTGATAGTACAGCAGGTAGAACACTGGCCTAACACGAGACTGACCCATGTTTGATCCTGACACTACTAGGGGCAATCCCTGAATACATCCGGTATGGCCCCCAAACAAAACAAGAATTCTCCATCCTGATGGAGATATAACTCGGAGGGCTGGAGCACATTCTTTATACCTGCTAGCCCCAAGTATAATCCCTGGCACCCCCTGGCCCCCCTACTACTCCACAGGGTGTGGCCCAAAACAAAAAACTCTCCTAGGGAATGAAAACGTAGCCTGCAGTCAACACCTGGTTCATGGAAGAGGGTGTGGGGTATTTTGGTGGGGTGAAGTTAACCGCATACGCCAAGACCATAACTGTTTGGGGCCAGAACGACAGTCCAGCGGGTAGGCGCTTGCCTTGCACGCAGCCAGCCCATGCTGGCCAGGGTTCGATCCCCGGCATCCCATATGGTCCCCGAGCACTGCCAGGAGTAATCTGAGTGCAGAGCCAGGAGAAACCCCTGAGCATTGCCGGGTGTGACCCAAAAAAAGAAAAAAAAAAAGACCATAACTGTTAATACTATTGTAAACATGTGACCCAAAGTGTAACAATTTTTTGTTTGGGGGCTACACCTGACAGTGCTCAGAGCTTACTCCTGACTCTGCTCTCAGGGATACCTCTGGCAGGGTTCAAAGGACCATATGAGGTGTCAGGGATTGAACCCAGGTCATCTGAGTACAAGGCCCTGCCTCCTCTCTGGCCCCTAACAATTAAAAAAAATTAATACACTTGCCAAGGGGGTCAGGTGGGGAGGAAGAAGCCATGGAAGATGATGAAATTTTGGTGGGGTGTGTGAACCTGGAACAAGGTTTGCAGTTTCTTAACAGTACCATACATCACAGTGCCTAAATCAAAATTGGGAGGAAAGATACAAATGGCTTTTTTAATTGTTTTTAATTATCTTAATCGGTCCAAATGAAAGCAAATGAAATCTGCAAAATCTAAGGTCCTTAAAAGCTTCTGAACCACTTCCAAACTGTCCTCATTTCTCTACTTCGCCTACAAGACAAAAGTAGTCACAAAAGAACATTATGAGTTTCTCTAACTCCCTTGCTACCCCCAAATATAGACTTCTGTCCATTTTGCTTGACCCAAAGTTCTCGGAGAGGGCCAGTTGAAAATAATAGGGCCTGCCTGAGAACAGACAAAACCACAATGGATGCAACAGCAAACCAAGCTTCCTGAAAGAACTGTCAAAACAACAGAAGTGGGGAAGATGCTGGACGCCATAGCCCCAGTTATAGCCCCAAGCCCGGCAGACGAGGGCTCACTCGAAGGCTTCTCGCCCGCCTTCTCTCATGGAGCCCTCTGGCTGCCTTAGGAGATCCACGGTTACTGTCTCAAAGGGGGATAAAAAGAAAGACAGAGAGTAGCCAGAGCAGGCTCCCCACCCCGGGATTAGCAGAGCAGGGGGTCTGACATGGAGCCTCCTCATTCCAGCACCACAGCACTTCTTCAGGACCAAAATCCTGCAAAATGAAACATGGAGGGAGACAGACAGGATAGACTTCAGGGGAAGAGCAAATGCCTGGCAGGAGTAAGGCCCTAGGGTCTATCAAGGAAAGGAAAAGGAAAGGGGAAGGAAGGGAGGGAGAAAGGAAGGGAGGGAGGAAGGGAGGGAAGGAGGGAAGGGAGGGAGGGGAAGGAGGGAAGGAGGGAGGGGAGGGAAGGAGGGAAGGAGGGAAGGAGGGAAGGAGGGAGGGAAGAAGGAAGGAGGGAGGGAAGAAGGAAGGAGGGAGGGAAGAAGGAAGGAGGGAGGAAGAAGGAAGGAGGGAGGGAAGAAGGAAGGAGGGAGGGAGGGAGGAAGGAAGGAAGGAAGGAAGGAAGGAGGGAGGGAGGGAAGGAAGGAAAGAAGGAAAGAAGGAAGGAAGGAGGGAGGGAAGGAAGGAAGGGAAGGAAGGAAGGAAGGAAGGAAAAGAAGGAAGGAAGGAAGGAAGGAAGGGAAGGAGGGAGGGAAGAAGGAAGGAGGAAGGGAAGGGAAGGAGGGAGGGAAGAAGGAAGGGGGAGGGAAGGGAGGGAGGGAGGAAGGGAAGAAGGGAGGGAGGGAGAGAGGGAGGAAGGGAGGGAGGGAGAGAAGGAGGAAGGAAGGGAGGGAGGGAGAGAGGGAGGAAGGAAGGGAGGGAGAGAGGGAGGAAGGAAGGAGGGAGGGAGGGAAGGGAGGGAGGAAGGGAGGGAGGAAGGGAGGGAGGAAGGGAGGAAGGGAGGAAGGGAGGGAGGAAGGAAGGGAGGGAGGAAGGGAGGAAGGGAGGCCAGAGTGATAGTACAGTGGGTAGGACACTTGCTTTGTGTGTGAACAACCCAGGTTCGATCCCCGACATACTTTTTGGGGACTGGAGGCCCACCAGGAATGATTCCTAAGTGCAGAGCCAGGGAGTAATCCCTGAGCACCACAGGGTGTGGCCCCAGAACAAACAGCAAACATCAACAACAGAAGGAATAATTTTTTTTAAAAAAGGAAGAAAGGAAACATTCGCTCTGTAGGTACTTTACTTCAAAGTTCATGGTGGACTGCCAAAAGGCTTGCTCTGCACAGTGAGCTGATGTCCCAAAAATTCAGTGCCAAATGCCAGTTACCTCCATTTCTGAGACTGGAGGAGGATTCCCTTGACTACACTAATACTGCAGCATCCTGTTACAGAAACCCCTTCAACACCAGAGAAGATGGAGTTCTTGCGGGAGAATCCCACCGTGAGCCTTCAATCAACTCGCGCCAGAAAACCAGATGTGGGCAGGGGAGCGGTTAAAGTACTTGTCCCAGCTCCATCGCTTCTCAGTCTTTGTGCACACTGACCTTGACTTTCTAGTTTCTAGAGCGGCCTCACAGCGCGGCTGGCAGAGCAAAGCCTGTTGAGGAGGCAGCATGTTCTTCCATCGCTTTGATCTGCGGTCACTTCTTCCCCATCCGGGTACTTCTCATGGTCTCCTCAGTCCCTCTCCCTGTCTTGATGTTTCCAAGTACCACTTGGAGAAACAAGGCAACTGCTCCCTATTTTCTGATACTTTCAAACTCATCCACAAATCAATTCTCATGCAGATGGTTCAATACAGTTCTCTAACACTTTTCCAGACAATGTGTTACTTTATAAATGTATGATGTTGGGGAGGTGTGGGGAGTGAGAACTATCACAAGGACTAAGGCAACTGCCTTGCATGCAGTCAACCCCAGTTCCATCCATGATACTGTATATGGTTCCTGAGCAGAGTCATGAGTAAGCTATGAGTACAGTCAGGTAAGGCTCAAAAGTCAAAAGAAAACAAAGAACTGGATGGAGCATGGGGGAATACATGAATTGGATAAAAGGTATGAACTGCATGGTGAAAGACAGGAACTGGATTTGGGGTTTAAGTCCATGCTGTATAAATAGGCTGTTATAATGCTGTACACTTTAAACCTACAACAGATCACAAAACATTCTCACCTTGAACAAATAAAAATTCAGATTTTTTGTTTTATGTTTTTTAAAAAAAAGGCAACGTTGTCATTTTCACAGAGGCCAACTTCATACCCCACAACTTGGTCTCAAACAACACAGGGACCTGTGCTGACTGATAGTGAAGGCAGGATTCAGTCGGGCAATTTCTGTTCATCTAGAAGCAGAAACTAAAAAGGAACCATGACCTCGCCAACTACCCCACCAACCACAGAGGGAAGGACTTGGGAGTTCTAATGGGCATCTGTGTGGTCCTAACAAACTACGAGGATCCCAATTCGAATCTGACCTCCACAGCTCTCCTGGATGGAGCATCCCCTGTGTGAATCTAAAAGGGGCCAGATTAGAAAGCCAACCCTACAGACAACAAAGACCAAGACATCAGTTTAAGATGGACATATTTTTTACATCTGAGACACTAAATATTGGAAGCCTGGGCTGAACTGATAGTACAGCAGGTAAGGCATTTATTTGCCTTGCACGTGGCCAACTCAGGTTCAATCCCCAGCATCCCTGAGCACCGCTAGGAGTAATTCCTGAGTGCAGGGCCAGGAGTAACCACTGAGAATTGCTGGGTGTGACCCAAAACGAAAAATAAAATTGGGAGCCATTTTTTAGTTTTGCAAATAACAATATTGAGAACAAAAAATACCCCACAACTCAGTGAAATAACTAAAATCAAAACAATCAAACAGATAGAATACAGGGCTAAATTTCTAAAACATTCTGCTAAACAAAGTCTAATAGGAAATGCTATTAATTTGCTCAGAAAACATTCTATAAAGAAAACTAGAAAGAAAAAATCAGTGGTTGTCAAGAATTGAGGGAGCACATCAGGAGCTCTCTGAAAAGGCAGGTTTTGTGGGTGTGGGTGGTGGCTGTGGCGGCGCATAATAGGGGACATTCTATGACTGTGGTGTAGTTTCCTATGGTGAACTCTGGACCATAACATCACATTGGGTTGGTCTCAATGAGCTTTACACTCAAAAGGACAAGACTGTGTGAACTACCTCGCTCACCTTTGAAATTAGGTATCTCATCAAGGTGATGATAGGTATATCATCAAGGTGATATCATTAGAGGTGACTATAAGAGTATCCCACTGCATTGCAGAGCCTGGCAAGCTACCCATGTCGTATTTGATATGCCAAATACCAGTAACAATTATAACCCCCATTCCCATGACCTGATGGAATGGTTTGAGGCCCCTTTATGTTCCTGGAGCAAGCAGATGCCCTTGGGCTCTACTAGCATGTGACAGGACATATGGAGATGTTACTGGTGCCCGCTTGAGTAAATCGATAATCAACGGGAAGACAATGGATACAAGTGATACCATCAAGCAATAAATGCCTAACCTAATTTTCTCCAAGACTTTTGTGTTTGGGATTTGGGGCCAGCAGAGATCATAATCAAGATTTTCTACATAAAAATTGTGTGTAGTACTGCTCTGTATCCCAGTCCAAGGAGAACCACTTGTACAAAAGCAAAGCAACATAATATCTGACCAGAAAGAGAATATCCGTACAGTGGGCCTCCGAGGCGGTATTCAGGGACTATTCTAAGTATCTGCGGATCTCTCAGCCCATGAGGTCCATAGTCAGTACAAGGGCTCAAGAATGCTTCTCAGGCTCTGCTCCAGTGGGGAGGCTACCAGGGCCACACCCAGTAAGCAGCGCTCAGGAGGTCATATGATGTCAGGGGCAGAACCAGGTTAGGTGTGTTCAAAGCATGTGTTCTAACACCTGTATTGGAGCCCCTAGTTTGTCAATTCATTTTTACTTTATTTCAATTCTGAACTGAGACTGAGTTTTTTGGAACCAATCTCTAAACACTGTTACTACTACTGCTGCTGCTGCACCATGACTTCCACTACTACCACTACTACTATCACTACTACCACTACTACTATCACTACTACCACTGCTACTATCACTACTACCACTGCTACTATCAGTGCAGAAGATTGAATTCAGGCCTCACACACAAATGCAGATGCTCTACCGCTGAGCTAATACTGCCTGGTCTTGAAAGTCGCCAGCTAGGCCAGAATTATAGAAATCTGCTATCCTACAATCACTGTCACTGAACCACTGTCTACCCGTTCATCATGAATTTGCTTGAGCGGGCACCAGTAACATCTCCATATGACCTGTCTCATGCAAGAAAAGCCCAAGGGCACCTGCTTGCTCCAGGAACATAAAGAGCCTCAAACCATTCCATCAGGTCATGGGAATGAGGCCTATAATTGTTACTGGTATTTGGCATATCAAATCGACACAGGTAGCTTGTCAGGCTCTACCGTGCGGGTAGCATACTCTTGTAGTCATCTCTAAATCTAGCATTTATTGATGAACTGCCTGGCGAAAGCAGGGCTATGATAGGCTGGTCTGCTGGGTGGAGTTCTGACGAGGGGGAAGTCTGGATGTGGAAAATGGAAGCCCTCATGAAGTGGGGGGGTCATCTGGCTTGTTGCGAGGTTCTTGTTGGGGTGGCGGGCCAGGGCTAGAACCCGCCATCCCTCCCTCCCGGGCACCACGTGAGTGGCTGGGCACAGGGAGAGCCAGTAGCAGCTCTGCCCCATGTCTGTGAGGCCTCACACACACAAATGCAGATGCTCTACTGCTGAGGTAATACTGCCTGGTGTTGAAAGTGGTCAGCAGCCCAGAATTGTAGGAGTCTGCTATCCTACAATATATAAGGAATCTAGGTTCCTTACCTCTTCAGGGAAGTTTGAATGACAGCACCATTTCATCTGCCTAATTATTTGTTCCAGGGAACATCAGATTTAAAGTAAAAGTTTTTAAAAGCAGGCTAGAGATAGTACAACAGGTAAGGTACTTACTTTGCATGTGGCCAACCTAGGGTTCAATCCCTGAGACCACCTATAGTCCCCCAATCAGGAGTAATCCCTGAGTGCAGAACCAGGAGTAAGCACTGAGCATCATCAGTATAATCAAAATAATTAACTAATTAATTAATTAATTAAAAAAACAACAATAAAGTGTTTAAAAAGGTGGAATCTAAGCAGTTGTGGGTAGAATGTCCTTGAAAATCTCTTGGGAAAGGATGTGGCTTAATGAGAGAATGAAAGAATGAGGAAGAACAGGGAAGAGAAGGTTGAGCAAATATCCCCAATGACCCCAATGCACAGCAGGCTGCCAGCCAGCAGGGAATGCAAACAGGATATCCGTGTGCTTGCTCTCAGCAGCACTCACTCCGAACTCCTGCCAAAGCAGTGCCGGACTTGATAATGCTTCTGCTGAATTAACTAGGCATGTGCACAGTATCTTGGGACTAATCCCTCCTGCTCCAAGCACTGGTCACAAAGAAGGGCGGGGATAGGCTCACCCCAAATTCTCAAACAATAAATCCTATTAAGTTCCAGCTTCTAAATTTTTATTCTACTTACTCTAACTCCAGTCCCCACACCCGAAATTAAATCCAGATCACTGACTTTGACTTCAAGGGGATTATTAACTACCAACGAAAGAAGGGAAAAAATCTAAGGAATGTTGTCATAATTCTGGCACAGAGAAGCCCTTTCTAAACATATAAAAATTAGAAGTCAAAAAGAGAAAATATTTATAATCTGACTATAAAAATTAAATATGCTGCAAATCAACATATTTAAAGTCAAAATCCAAGGGTCAGAAACATAGTACAGTAGAAAGGGCGCTTCCCTTTCAGGCGACCAACCCAGATTCAATCCCCAGCATTCCATATGATCCCAAGCACCACCTTAGTACAGAGCCATGAGTGACCCCTGAGCATCACTGGTATAGCCCCAAAACAAAATACCCCTGAGTATCACCGGTGTGGCCCCCAAAACAAAAGAAAACGTCAAAATGCAAATAAGCTACTAAGGGAACTTAATGACAGTAAACAGTAAACATTTGTATTTAATGACAGTACAAATTCCTGTCAAAAGACAAATGGAGAGATAGCACAGCGGGTAGGGAGTCTGCCTTGGATGCAGTTGACCTGGGTTTGATCCTGGCATTCCATATGGTCCCCCAAGCACCAGCACTGCCAGGGAGTAATTCCTGAGCAAAGAGCCAGAAGCAACCCCTAAGCATCGCTGGGTATGACCCAAAAAGGAAAAAAAAAAGACAAATGGAGCTAATAGTCATATAGCTAAAGTCAAACAAACAATGAACTCAGTAGAAAAATGAGCGAAGGATATAAATGGGTGAAGGTCACCTAGAAAATAGGTGACCGCCCAAGAGAAAATATGATTATATCTAGTCATAATTTCGCCTTTTTTTCTGGGTTGGTGGGGTAATGCTCAGGTTTACTCAAAGAGAAAAATGCATCCTTACAAGACAGAAGCATCCCTTGTACATAGAATTGGTGAGAGGGTAAACCTAGCAACTTCCAAGAGGCAATCTGGCCATCAATACCTACGAAAACTCCATAGGTCTCAATTTATATAAACCTTCATGTACAAATAGAGATGTGCTGATACGTTCCTTAGAGCACGATGCATAATAGAGATGTGATGATACGTTCCTTAGAGCACAATGCATAATAGAGATGTGCTGATATGTTCCTTAGAGCACTATGCATAATAGAGATGTGCTGATACGCTTCTTTAGAGCACGATGCATAATAGAGATGTGCTGATACGTTCCTTAGAGCATGATGCATAACATGAAACAACTTAAATGTTTACCAGTAAAGTAATTATAAAGCACCAGAACACCATCAGGCATTTTCAAAAGAGTGCAATGAATTACGTGTTTAATGAGGAAAGAGCTCCAGAATTCACTGATAGGCTTTGGTTTTTTAATGGGAAAACAGTAAACAGATGATCCATTTGTTTAAAAAATAAAAAAGTAGGTGTGGTGCAGAGAAATGGTATAAAAGGTAGGACATTTGCCTTGCGCGGCCAACCAGGTTTCATTTCCAGCACCACTAAGTATGAACCCTGGAGTGTACAGCCTGAAGTAACCTGAGTTTCACTGGGTGTGGCCAAAAAAATTAAAATAAATAGGGGCCGGTTATGGGACATACAGCGGGTAGGGCATTTGCCTTGCACGCAGCATACTTGGATTCAATCCCCAGCATCCCATATGGTGCCCTGAGCATGGCCTGGAGTAATTCCTGACTGCAGAGCTAGGGAATAAGCCCCTGAGCATTGCCAGTAAGACCTAAAAGCGCAAAATAATTAATAATAATAAAATAAATTTTGGTGCCTCCAGCCCCCCCCTGCCTTGCCACCGTGCTACCTAAGGTCTTCCCCCAACCGTACTTGCCAGGTCAGCGAATGGCAGGACAGCCCGACAGGGTGTCGAGGTGAGACAGACCGTCTGGCTTGTACCTGTTTGTGGTTTAGCTTTGTATTTAAGAAAACAAAGTAAACTTGAAAATTATTTGTCACCATAAAATGAAAAAGATTAAAATATTTATTGCCAGGCGAATAAAAAATAAAATAAAATAAATTTGAAAGTTTTTAAAATTATAACCTAGTGGGTGTCCAGATACAGACGTATACATAGTTCCCACGCCAGAATTTACTGGAATAACATTTATAGACAGTCAATACAATTACTGTTTTATGAACAAAAGAGCAATGATCTCTTATGAACACATATGACAAGAGACGGTCTATTTATTCCCCTTTTATAAAAAAAAAAAAAAAAAGCAATACAACTGTCCTGCTTAAGTTCTCAAAACTACTGGAAAAAGCCCCAGGCACCTACTTTAGTTTTGAAAATTGGAGGTCAGAAGGTGATGTATTTAGAAACAGGACCCTCCCCTAATGACCCAGATTCTACTCAGGGAAAGTCAAGTGGGTACCACAGCGACCACAGCCATGTGACCAAGTCCAGGAAGACAGGATTTCTCTGGATAGGGAAAAAGGAACAAAATCTTTGCAAAGAAATAATTTCAGGTCTTACTTGGTGACACAAAAGGCAGGAATAGCAGCCAGGCTGAGTTTATGCCCCAAGAAAGACCACAAGTAAGTTGGATGGATGTGGTCATCCCAAGTTTCAAGTGTGGGTCTTTCTATGACATGCACTGACAATGGAAGAAAACACAGCATTTGAACTCATGTTCCAAGTGGAGAATCCCTTTGAACATACATTTAAACAAGTATTTATTTCCAGAAATATTTTCTAGACTTCCTATTTTTCAATAATAGGAACTTCCTACCCAATGCATGAATATTACCCTCATACCTCCCACACATCTGACTCAAGACCTCACATCAAATCTGGAGAAGAAAATGACTCGTACTCAGAACACACACACACACACCCTTGGAAAGCAGAAGTTGCGCTGAGTATATCATCAATACATGGATCCATTAAAGAACTGGCGACAATAACTCACCTCCATGAACAGAAAATCTGACTACTTTTGCTTCCACAATGAAATCATCCATTCACACTTCTCAACAGACCAATTACAGCTGTCCCAGCTGACAGCAGAGAAAGCTATAATGGTGTCTTTCTGAAAATAGTTCCAACAGCAAGGCAGCCTCTTTTACTCTGCCTACCAGTGGATCCTATGATTGTCTCTTGATGTTAAGTTTAAATGCAGCAAAACAAGTATGAATTCCATTATGGTGGAACACTTAAATAGCAGAAAAGTTTTCCCAAAAGAAACAGACCATGGGGCTGAAGGGAAGTCATCCAAGTTATCCAAAAGTCTCCCAGTTCCCTGATGACCTACCTTAGAACTTGTTTCCATGTGGTATTTGGCACAAGCTCGAAGCTGAGTCACCCAGAACTGTTTCTCCTTTGCATCAGAAGCTAAAACAGACAAAGAAAACAAAACAAATAAGCAAAAAAGGACATCAGTTTGGTTTCAGAAGAGCTTTACGGCTCTTAAAATTTTTTGAATTCAGATCTTAGTTCCTGTTGGAGTTCAGCAGGGTCCCCAACAGATTTGAGTTTGGCAGTTTCCCTGGCTGCGTTTGGGGCTGACGACCATTCCCTTGACCGAAGGACCAAGGAACAAGACCACCAGCTCTAGAAAATCTGAGGCTTTAACCTGTTTCTACTGACTCCTCACTCTACTTAACTCAATGTGGTGTATGTGACGCCCGAGAGCTCAAATGGTGCCCTCAACTCCCCTCTGGAGATCTCTCTCTCTTCTCTCTCTCTCTCTCTCTCTCTCTCTCTCTCTCTCTCTCTCTCTCTCTCTTCCTAAGGCTCTCCAAATAAAATATGTCTTGCTTCACAAAAAATAAATGAATAAAACAAACACTTGCAAGGATTATTCCAAAACAGATTCAACCTATTTCTACACCCACTCCAGTGAGTGGGAACTGAGGAGTGAGGGACAGAGGAAGAAGAAAGGAAAAAGAAAATGTAAGCCATGCTATTTTTTCAACAGCCTGTACTTATTTACACTACATTCCTACCCCACCCCATGGCACTAAAGTAAAACAGAAAAATCCCCCTTAAACAAAGTGAAACAGAAGCACTATGTAACACTGTTGTAGGATGTATAGGGTTGTAGGTACTTTGGTAGTGGTCAGATACAATAATTCTGTACTATAATAAAGTAAATTTTAACTTTTGGAGCCAGAGCAATAATACAGCGGGCAGGGGACTTCCTCTGAACACGGCAAACCTGAGTTCAAGCCCCGGCACCACATATGGTCCCCCCTAACTCCTGACAAATGATTACGGAATGCAGAGTCAGAAATAAACCAGTATTGCCAGGCCCAAATTTTACCAAACAAAGCTAAAACAAAGTTTAACTTTTAAAAAATGTATTCTGAAATACCAAAGAATAATTCTGCTATTCTTTTCGAACTTTCTCTTAAAAAGTCATTTCCACTTAAGAAGGTAAATCAGAACCGTGTGTGTTTTCTAAATTTTTATTTAAAGCACCATGATTTACAGTACTGTGATGGACAGGGTTCGTGCATACAAATGCTTCAACACCACACGGCCCACCAAAGTGTCCACTTCCCTCCACCATTATCTGTTTCCTCCTGCCAACCCCAACACCACAATGCTAAGTTCAGTTCCGTAGACTAACTCTCACTAGTTCTCAGGTTCGGCTGCCTTCAGTCACTGCATAATTGTTTTATAAGCTCCTTTATCATTTATGCCAAAGAAGATCAAAGTATAGTTTTCAGGATCTTGTATTATCAACCAAAGTTACATGGCAGAGTTATTCGATTTACAAAATAAGCATTCCATTAAATGGTCAGCTTTTTTGAGTTTGCTCTGGTTTAGGGGCCACACTTGGCAGTCCTAAGGATTTACCCTGGCTCTGTCTTCAGGGATCACTGTTGGCTGTGCTCAGAAAACCATATACACAGTTTCAGAGACTGAACTTAAGTCAGCCACAGGCAAGGCGAGCATCTTAATCCCTGAACTACCTCTCTGACCATGAATTACTATTTAATATGTTCTCAAGGTTTATTATAATGATTACACAGAATCAGACACCAAAATACCCAGAACCAGAGTCTCTTTCTTCAGATTCCCCTCAAAGAGACATTAAAATACCTGTTAGCTGCAAGACATAATTGCCTTCCTATACCTTCATATCTCAGGGACATAAAATTATTTTCTTAAAATAACAACAGCATACCAGGAAAAGTTGAATCAATTTAACTCCATAATTACTTTAAGCCTATCATAATATTAAAGGCATAAAGACAGACTGCAATGAAAGTAATGATTCCCTTGGAAGTGATCACTGTTTTCAAAACGGGGTTAAGTATCATTTATGTATAAAACACAACTTCAGCTGAAACTTGAGTTAGAGTACACAAGCTATATACCAAAGTAATTCGAGTGAACTCTGTTTCCAAAGACAAAGAATTTCACAGAAACTAGAGTATTTTTCATTAGAGAATGTGAATTTCCCATTTAAAGCAATATCCAACGGTCTGGAGCAGGAAACATTCCCCAAAACTGGGCATCTACTGACATCAAGAGCCAACGTGCAGGTGAAAAGCTGAATGAGAAAACATATACACCAGTTCTGCATGAAAGGCCAAGTCCAGACATTAATAAGCAGAAATGAACCCTGTCTTTTCTATAATTGATAAGTTTAAACTAAGTTTCAACCTTTGCAATTATTTCATACAAGAAAATGTTTTCTATATAGTTTATAAAGCAATATAAACTATAAAGCAATATAGTGTATATATATTGTTTATAAAACAATCATCTGTGTTATAAATAAATATATATTTTATAAATATATATCTATTGTTTGTAAATATATATTTATGAATATATATTGTTCATAAAACAATCATATGTTTTAAAATATATATTTTATAAATATATATTTGTTTATAAATATATATTTATGAATACAGATTACTTATAAAACAATCAAATGTATGTATATATATTTATAAAATATACAGCGATTAAAGCTATCTTTAAAAACAAAACAAGAAGCCCTGGGGTGTCATATTCCAGAGCAATAACAACGACTCAAAGGCAAATGGCTCGATCGTCAAACGAGTCCGATTTTCTTCTCTGTATTGCTTTGTGTCATTTTCTACACCACAGGCAGGGGGCAGTGCCATTAAGTTTTCCACCTGCTATTGTTTTCTGCTCTGATAATTTATTAAGCAATAACAGCAAAGCGAAACTGAGGACCATATAAATCTCGCCTGCTGGTACGCTGCATGCATCTCAGGAAAAATCATGAATCTTAGTATGTTCCTCCAAAAACTAAACCAACTTTCCTCTTCAACAATAGGCATTTTTACTTCATAGGTTTCTTGGCTGCTTTATGAGACAGAAATATGACTTGTATGTGAATAATACAGAAACACTCACTTACTCCATCTCTTGGTAGTAAAACTTGAAAACAGAATGGTGAAAATGAACGTGAGTTTGAGCTCAGTTCTCTGGGATCAGAGGGTGGGGAGAGCAGAAGCCTTTTTTCTCACAAGCAACTTTACCTGGGTTTAGGAGAGCAGAAAGTTCCATAAAGGAAGGCAGAAAGATCCACCACCTCCCAACGCTAAAAGCAAAACACCTTCCCCTAACTGTGTATCTACACTGTGTAAGCATGTACATGAAAGCACTTCATCGTGGCTTCTGCTGTCTCCCTTATTTCACTGGGAAAAAACAGAAAGAATTCTCATGGCAGGCCCACCTAACACAGCACCAGAATACTCTAGCAATCCAATTACACTGCTGTCGACAACGGTGGCTTTTTCTGGAGCCAGGCGAGCGGATGTGCTTTGGGGGTAGCAGGACTTCCAGTTACACCAAAGCTCTCCATACCGGTAACATCCATTTCCCAGAAAAAAAAGAAGGGAACAGGCTGGAGAAATAGAACAGGGAGGGAGGAAGGTCTTACCTTGCATGCCTCTAACCTGGGTTTGGTCCCCCGCATTGCATACGGATCAGGAGTGACTCCCTAGCCCACAGAGCCAAGATTAAGCCCTGATCACTACCCAGTATCACTGTATCACTGTCTTCCCATTCATCATCGATTGGCTCGAGCGGGCACCAGTAACATATCTCCATATGTCCTGTCTCATGCTAGTAGAGCCCAAGGGCACCTGCTTGCTCCAGGAACATAAAGAGCCTCAAACCATTCCATCAGGTCATGGTAATGAGGTCTATAATTGTTACCGTATTTGGCACTAACAAATACGACACGGGTAGCTTGCCAGGCTCTGCCGCATGGGTAGCCAGTGTGACCCCAAAAAATCAAAAACAAAACTCAAGACCAAAAGAGGTTTGTTCAGGTGTTTATGCTACCAGAGCTCATGTGCTGCTTGTGCCCACGTGGCCGAGCATATGTGGTGCCTGAGCACATGTGTTGCCTGCATCACCCCTCCTGAAATGTGTACTCTCATGCGTGTACCGGGGGCTCTCCACCTTTGGAGAAGCCCACGTTCTCTGGAATGTGTTTCTCTCTTACTTTATCTCCTCCTCTTCTTCCTAAAAGCCTCCAAATAAAATCTGATTTTCCTTATTAAAAAAAAAAAAAAAGGTTTGTTCAGCCCTCCAGCATAACCCCACTGGGCACTATTGTGAAGATTCATACATAAGAGCAAAGAAAATAGGGCTAACACAAAAGGCTGCAGAATTCCTAACTTCGGCTGACTTTTGCAATCACTCGTTTTCTCATCCTTGGTACGCTAGGACAAAAGGTTCCTGGCGCCACTCTGACTCCGCCCCAAGAAAAACACTTGTCAGTGGTCCTCAAACACAGCACAGGGTTAAAGGGGGCTCAAAAAGGAGCCTAGGGACGGCCCAGGCCGTGTCAGGTTGCCCACGCACCTCGCAGTTTGTACATCTCCCCATTGGCAGCATACACCGACCAGCATGTGGGGCGCCCATCGCTCAGAGA
The DNA here is from genome assembly GCA_021461705.1 of Cryptotis parvus. Taxonomy (NCBI): domain Eukaryota; kingdom Metazoa; phylum Chordata; class Mammalia; order Eulipotyphla; family Soricidae; genus Cryptotis; species Cryptotis parvus. Next base: position 33,259 of record JAJIBD010015151.1, read on the forward strand.
CACGATGGCTCCTGCCAGAGCCAGGACGCCGCGGGGGCTTCTGGTGTTTGCTCTGCTCGTTCACGGTACTGCAGGAGGCCCGCCTCGAAATCCAGCACGGAAGTACCTGTGCAGAGAAAGCGCATGGCGCCAGGGTGCTCCCGCCACTCGCCCAGGCCTCCTTCAAACCAGCACCAAAGCCGAGATGGAGAGCGTCCGAGGTCCCCAGCACTGTAAGGCCTGAGCCCCGCCACATGCTTGGGCACTCACACTGAACCACCCACCGGAATTGCCCATGGGGAGCCCCAATATAGTTTTAAAATTTGAATTGGGGCTGAAAGACAGTACAGGGGTGAAGGTGCTGCCCTTGCCCATGGTCAGCCCAGATTCGATTCCCAGCACCACATATGATCCCCAAACCCCACCAGGAATAACCCTTGAGCACAGAACCAGGAGTAAACCCCAAAGCAAACAAAATTTTAAATCAACATCCACTTCTAAAGTTCAGGGGCTGGACAGATGAGACTCGCCCACCACACTAGCCACCACCTTCGCTGTCTGGACGCTGGGATACTACCTCACGACCATATTAACAGAGCAAAACCAGTTGCGTGCCCAGGTAGGCGGCTCCCCAGAAGCGGGAATCGCTGGGAATTTGTCAGATGGAGTCAGGGGTCGGCCATTCCCCCTCCATTTTGTCCAGCCTGGTGGCCCCGCCCCAGGAGCTGCCCTGGGGCCACCAGCCATAGCATGCAGGGCCTCGGACGCGGCTGGGGGAAGCTGGAACCTCCGCTTCCCCCAGGCTAAGCTGACCATGGGGCTCCCAGGAGGACAGATGGGTTTTGGGGAGTGGGTCCATCACCTCTGGGGGTCCCGGAAGCAGCCGGATGAGACTTGCTCACCACACTAGCCACCACCTTCGCTGTCCAGATGCTGAGATACTACCTCACGACCAGATTAACAGAGCAAAACCAGTTCGAGCCCAGGTCGGCAGGCTGCAAGCGGCTGGCTGCACAGTCCATCAAAATAGTGGAAACAGTAATGTCCTTTAATGCACTGCATTCCACGATATGCAGGAAAGTTTGGCGGAAGGGAGAGATGAGAGGAGAGAAAAAGACATACAGAACCCGCCAAGTAGTTGAGGTGTGGGAGGCGGGAGGGAGGTGGGGACATTGGTGATGGGAGATGGGTTTGGGTGGAGGGATGGGTGTTGAACACTGTAGAACCAAAACTCTACATGAGCATCTTGCAATTGTATGTCTAAAATGGTGTAATAAAATTTGGGAAAAGAAAAAATAAATAAATAAATAAAATAAAGTTCAGGGGCTAGAAAGCCTCATCCCCTTTATGCGCCCACTTCCTGGATGCCAGTCCCTTCAGAGCCCCAAGTCAGAGCATCAGGCCTGGGCACGTGCCCCCCATCCCTGCTTCACCCAGACCCTACAGTCACCCTCTTCACAGGAAGAAGCCCCAACAAACATGTTGGTCAGGGCATGCCCTGGACTTGGTCAAGCCTGCACCACGCACTAGTGAGGTGGTCCTGAGATTCCTTCAGGCCCCAGCGTGAGCACTGTGAGGAGCCCAGGATCCTTGGGGCACCAGCAGGGAAACAGAGGGTCACAGGCCACGCCTAGGGAGCTGTTCAGCGGGTCCTGCTAGGCACCGTTTGTTCAACTTCCCCATCCTCCCACCCCACAGGCCAGAATTCCCCATTTCCAGGAGCTGTCACCTTCAGATTCACATCCTAGGTAAAACAAGCCGGAACTGTGCTTGTCCCAAATCACCCAGATCTCAGGAGCCAAGATTCTGGCTATTATTTATTTTACTTATTTATATATTTATTAATGGATCACTATGAGACATACAGTTACACTAGTGCACATTTCCCACCACCAATGTCCCCAGTTTCCCCTCCCAGCCCACCTGTCTTTGTGGCAGGCTCTCTCTCTCTCTCTCTCTCTCTCTCTCTCTCTCTCTCTCTCTCTCTCTCTCTCTCTCTCTCTCATTCTCCCTCTGCATAGCCACCTGCATAACTTCTCTGTCTCTGTCTCTCCCCTCCTGTTGGGCATTATGGTTTGCAGTACAGATACCGAGAGGTTATCAGTGTTCCTTTACTTCCTTACAGCACACAGTCCTCATCCAGAGTGATCATTTACAACTATCTTTGTCGTAGTGGTCCCTCCTGTCCCAACTGTCTTTAGGACAAGCAGTTGAAGCAGTCAAGCACAATTTTTAAAAGTTCAATCTTTTTTAAATATTTTATTCTACCACCATGAGATATACAATTACAAAGAAGTTCATGTTTGGGTTTCGGTCTTACAGTGTTCCAGTACCGATCCCTCCACCAGTGTCCATTTCCCACCACCAATGTCCCCAATTCCCTCCCCCATCCCCAGCCTGCATCTATGGCAGGCTCTTTATCCCTTTCTCTCTCTCTCTCTCTCTCTCTCTCTCTCTCTCTCTCTCTCTCTCTCTCTGTCTTCCTTCTCTTAACATTGTGGCTTGAAATACATACATTTAGAGGTTATCATGCATATCCTTTGGCCTATATTCAATGCTCAGTTCTAGGCTGGTATTATCATTTACAACGATTATTAGCACTAAAGTTTAACTTTTAAAAAAAAACGGTTGTTAGCAGCCCACAAAAGCTATTAGATATTCCTGAATCTGGGCTTTGCTCAGATACCCTAGTGCAAGCTCAGTGGATGTGTTTTCTTACACAGCTCAGCGTCATGTCATCTGACTCACAGGCCCATGCACGCTCCATCAGTCACAAATCAACCACAATCACGGCTGAGGAAGGAAAACTGAAGCAAGTGTCTGGTGTAAGCCTGACCCTAACCCTTCTGCCTAGAGTCGGGGTCCCCTCTGTTTCTTACCCTCATTTCTCAGGCTTCAGAAGTAAGGCGCACACCACCAACTTGAGTAAAATTCTCTTGTCAGATCAAAACATTCCTCCCACTACCTCTCATCACAGTTTACGCCTGCCCCCAGTGGAGTCAATATTTGCAGGATCAAGTTCAAGGTCTGGGTTCTCTGCTTGGCACTGCCCACCTTGTGGGTCTGTGCTGCCCACCCAGGGCCCAGCACAGAGCCTGAGAGCAACTTCAGTTTGATACTCGTTAACATCTGTTCACTGATGATGGAAATATGCTACCAAATTGCAAAAGTTTCCAAGCCAGGTGCCAAAGCCCCCCTGATTCACAGGAACTCAGAGATGATGCTAGAAATGTGAGTGTTTCACATTTCTGAGACATGCCAGATTGAACAAACGTGAGTCAGGCCATGCTACCATGCACTCGAGTAGCTTCCCAGCTTTCACAGGAAATTGCACCACGTTCCATGCAAGACACTGGACCTGCAAAGCAGGGCTGTCGTGCGGGTGCTGGCATGAAAAGCAAACAGCCAGGGCCGGCAAGAGACCAGCAAGGGCCCTTGCACCACAAGGTCTGGGAAGCTGCATGTGGTGGCACAGGCATCCCCTAGGAAGGGCCTATGCTTATTAAAGACATAAAAACACGATTCTCTCCACTCATCTTTAGTCTTCTCAATGGCTGGTGAGTTCTTAGAACATAAAAATTTATGAAGGTGGGGTCAGAGACAGCACAGCCATTAGGCCTCACATGAGGCTGATCTGTGTTTGATCCCCAGCACCTCACGTGATCCCCCAAACCCAACAGTAATGATCTCTAAGCACAGAGCCAGGAGAAAGCTCTGAACAGAGCCGAGTGTGGCCCAATAAACAATTTATTTTGTTGAAAGCTGTCCTCTTAATAAACATAACCGTGGGGCCGGGAGCAATAGCACAGCAGGCAGG
>JAJIBD010015152.1:0-13451 GCA_021461705.1 Cryptotis parvus
CGGCCCATGCCAGCCCGGGTTCGATCCCGGCATCCCATATGGTCCCCCGAGCACCGCCAGGAGTGATTCCTGAGTGCAGAGCCAGGAGAAACCCTGAGCATCGCTGGTGTGACCCAAAAAAGCAAAAAAAAAAAAAAAAATTTTCCTATAAATTAATGGACATGGAGAGGATCATGCTGGAGTGAAATCAGACAGAGGAAAAAGACAGATATAGAATGACTGCATTTATTTGAGGGATTGATGACTGCATTTAATTGTGGGAAATGATAATACCAGCCTAGAAATGAGCACTGAAAGTAGGCAAAAGAATATACATGACAACCTATAAATGTATTGCAAGCCACACTGTGTAACAATTGAGAGAGAGTGTGAGAGAGAGAGGGAAAGGGATAGGGAAAGGGAAAGAGAAAGAGAGAAGAGGAAAAGTGCCTGCCATAGACACATGCTGGAGGATAGGGGAATTCAGGGGGTCATTGGTGGTGGGAAATGGGCACTGGTGGAGGGATGGGTGCTGGAACACTGTATGACTGAAACACCAATATGAACATCTTTGTAATTGTTTATCTCATGGCAGTATAATAAAAAAAGAGTTTAAAAGGTCCAATAGAAAGATAGCAATTGTTGGGGCCGGAGCGATAGCCCAGCGGGTAGGGCGTTTGCCTTGCATGCGGCCGGCCTGTGCCGGCCTGGGTTCAGTCCCCGGCATCCCATATGGTCCCCCAGTACCGCCAGGAGTAATTCCTGAGTGAAGAGCCAGGAGTAACCCCTGAGCATAGCCGGGTGTGACCCAAAAAGCAAAAAAAAAAAAAAAAAAAAAAAAAGAAAGATAGCAATTGTTTAATGAACTTAAGAAATGCAATACCTGAGGCTGGAGAAATAGCACAATTGGTAAGCACTTGTCTTACATATGCCAACCCAAGTTTGATATCTAGCATCCCATAACGTCCCAGGGCACCACCAGGAGTGTTTCCTGGAGTGCAAAGCCAGGAGTAACCACTGATCATTGCCAGGTGTGGCCCCAAAAACAAACAAAAAAAAAAAAAAGAGAAGTTTTACACTGTGGCATATTGAGGATGGAAGGGGACATGAACTGAATTAATGACTGTTGTAACCTTTCCATTTCGTAAATTTTTTTATTATACCACCGTGATTTACAGTTACAAAAAGTGTTCATATTTCCGGTTTCTGTTGGAGGACAGGTTTAGTTATATTGGGAGCTTTGTTGTTTTGCCCACTCCCAGATTAATCTTATTTAAGCCAAGGTTCATTCTAATGTGACCTCTCTTCTATGTAAACACGGCTAGAGGGTGTGGCAGTTACAGAAGTCACCTTGATTGAATAACTTCTGACTTATACATCTACTAAGACTTCTATGTTTTCTAGATTGGGCACAGCTCCTCTTTATACCCACTGCACTCACCGTGGGACAGTTAGAATTTACCAGGAGACTTCCACCCTGGCTACGCTGAGACTATAGGAAGACTATAGGAAGGATCATACTGGTTTGCTCTAAGCAGGCGGTGTGACCCTTTCAGTACACGAGAACAAGATACTCAAAATCACCCTGGTGCAGATAATAATAAGAAGGACCTTGTGGGTACCATCTAGATTACATGAAGCTCATGAAATTAAGATGTATTACTTTATACCAGCCCCCTCTCTCCAGTGTTTTACATAAGAGATAATCTTGGTAGAAAGGATTAGACCTTGACATAACCTTTGTTTATACCTGCAATAGAGTGTGGCACTACACTCTGTTTAGAGTTCTTTGTCGACATGACCCTCCCTGTCACAAATCGGATTACTTTGGTGTATATAAGGGGACTTGGGGCCCCTTCACCTTTACCTTTTGCCTTTTTGGGCCTTTTCGCTTTGGCTTTTGGCTCCTCGGCCTTTTGCTTTTGGTTTTTGCTCTTTGGCCTTTTGCTCCTTCTTCTGGGTAGGACTCAGCTCGGGGTGAGATCCTCTCTCTTTGGTGGGAGACTTAAGCTCCTTTGTATGGTCTAAGTTTGGACCAGAGCTAGAGTTTGTTCATTATATTGGACTGCTGTGGAAGAGCTTTTGTACTATTAAAAGCCTTTTTGGAACTGCACCGGACTCGTGAGTTTTCATCTATTCTCCGGCGTCCTCGGAGGTAGAAGAGAACCTCTGTCCTGACACTGTCGGGGACCCCCGGCAGGCGTTCCCCCGACAGATTTCAGTCAGACAGTGTTTGAGCACCCATCCCCTCCACGTGTGTCCATTTCCCACCACCAATGTCCCCTGATTCCCCTCACTCCCCAGCCTGCATCTATGGCAGGCAATTTCACTTATTTTCACTTCTCTCTCTCTCTCTCTCTCTCTCTCTCTCTCTCTCTCTCTCTCTCTTCCTTCACACATTGTGGCTTGCAATACATACATTTAGAGGTTATCCTGTATATCCCTTTGCCTATTTTCAACACTCAGTTCTAGGCTGGTATTATCGTTTACCATATTATTAGTATAGTGTTCCTTTCTCTGTATTACCTAACCTCTGACTCCCACACATTTGTAGTAGATTCTACCCACTGACAAGACCTCCTGATCCATGTTTTGTCTGACCTTGAATATTGGTATCATGCTCTTTTTTTTATATCATTCAAAACTAAATGCAGTCATTCTATGTCTGTCCTTTTCCCTCTGGCTAATTTCACTCAGCATGATCCTCTCCATGTCCATTGATTTATAGGCAAATTTTATAACTTCAATTTCCCCTAACATCTGCATAGTATTCCATTGCATAGATGTACCACTGTTTCTTTATCCAGTCATCTGTTCTCAGGCACTCTGGTTGTTTCTAGATTCTGGTTATTGTAAATAGTGCTGCTATGAACATAGATGCAGAGCCTGGCAAGCTACCCGTGTCATATTTGATATGCCAAATACCAGTAACAATTATAGACCTCATTCCCATGACCTGATGGAATGGTTTGAGGCTCTTTATGTTCCTGGAGCAAGCAGATGCCCTTGGGTTCTATTAGCATGAGACAGGACATATGGAGATGTTACTGGTGCCGCTCGAGCAAATCGATAATGAACGGGAAGAGAGTGATACAGTGATGAACATAGAGACGTGTAGATGGTGTTTCCACTGTGTGTTTTTTGGTCTCACAGGGTATATTCCCAGAAGTTGTATTGCTGGATCAAATGGGGAGCTCAACTTCTAGTTTTTCAAGAATGCCCATATTGTTTTCCAAAAAGGTTGTATCAGTCGACATTCCCACCAACAGTGGATGAGAGTCCCTTTCTCCCTGTATCCATGCCAGCACTTGTTGTTCTTGGTCTTTTGGATATGCGCCAGTGTCTGTGGTGTGAGATGCTAGCTCATTGTTGTTTTGATTTGCATCTCTCTGATGATTAGTAATGATGAGTATTTTTTTATGTCTTTTGACCATTCAAATTTCTTCCTTGTTGAAGTTTCTGTTCATTTCTTCTCCCCATTTTTTGATGGGGTTGGTTGTTTTCTTCTTGTAAACTTCTACTGATACAGCAGGAGCTAAGGAGGAAAGCACCAGGTCTCAGGTAGCTAATCCTACCTGTGGTCTAGGTAGTCAACCAAAATGTAGAAAGGAAACCTGGGTATGGGATTTGACAACAAATATAAGGCATCCCCAGGCTCCTCCCCAGAGAGAGGAAAGAGAAGTAAGGAGATGGGGCCGGACCCGGCAGGGCAGGGCTCTCACTCTCTGGCCAGCTGCTCCCAACCAGCTCCCTCCCTGTCTCCTTGGATCAGGTAGGGCAGCATGCCCAGGTACAGGGCCCAGTACGGATAGTCCATGGAAGGCCAGGCAAGGGCCGCTACAGGAAGGGCCAGGCCCAGAGGCCCCGGTCACAGTAGAGCTTGGAAGCTCGATAGCCCAGGTTCAGGCAGGGGCACGAGTGCCCAGGTACATGGCAAGGTACTGAGCACAGAAGTCTCACCCACGTGGACAGGGTAGAGGCTGGAAACTAAGAAAAGCCGGGACAGGACAACAGGGACCGCTGGGGTACAGTTGGGAGGCCCAGCGGCAGGCACGGAGAAGCAGCACAGGAACAGGAGCGGGCCATCATTCGTGGGATGTGAGTAGACTGCGTGGGGACAGGACCAGGATTCATTCACGGGGAACAGAGAGGCTAGACACTACAGGGAGGGACCTGGAAACCTCTGTATACTGAACTGACTGACTCAACTTTCTGCATTTCAATGTAATTCTTTCATATCATCCTCAAGAACCACTAGCACAGGTAAATCGCTTTAGTGTTAAAATATCTGGTGCCTAATGTGGGGCATTCTGTGGAGTTTACATTCTGCTGAAGAGCCGTCAGCTGTGGAGTTTGGCAGAAATCAGTGTAAGACCAACCAGAAAAGGAAAACAGCTGCGAAGGAGGCAGAGGAAAACAAAGACTTGGAAAACAAGGTACTGTTTTTGTTATTTAAGAGCTCCTGGAAGGAGAAAGAGGACTTGGGCTTTGTAACTTGTGAATTTCAGTTAGTCAGCATGGAAAGACAATGGGAAACAGATCCAAGCCCATCCCGCCTCCACAGCACCTTCTTTGTGGACCAGGTCAGTGGGAAGCCAGCAACCAGACTAACTCACCAAAGTCAAGGCCTCTAGAGAGTGGGAAATAGAAAAGGAAGAAATAATGAAGACTTATCGTAAGTATATAAAAAACTTGTTCAGACCAGAGGAGATTGCAAGGTCCCTCGATGGATACCTAATGGAAGCCCAACGTGCTATGTCACAGTATTACAGGCCTTCCGTAGATACAAGACATACACACAATTCCGGGTCTCCAGCCTGGAGGAATATCCACAGTATTCCAGGCCTGTACCCTCTCCTCCAGCAAGAGAATTTGTTAGCTCTGGTGGAACGAACTATCCTCCATTGGAAAAGCCTCTTAATGCCAATATCAAGTCTAAAAGATCATGGAAAAGGTTTTTTTTCTTTGGACGTTTTTGGTAATTTCACTGGTCTGTTTTGCAGTTTTGTTTAATCCTTGGGTTGGAAAGAAATGCTTTGGATTCAGAATGTAAGGAAGGCTTTTGTTTCAGGACTGCAGGCCATTAACAGCCAAGCCATTAGATTGGGGCAATATGAAACGGGCTTAAGTGCCTATTGAAAGGGGGAGAAACTAGGCTGGGAGATATTAAAGAAGTCATGTTCTGTCCTGGATAAGAAGTTTTGCTACTTTCTTTCCATCTCATTGCAAAGGAATGGTTGATTTTGCCTGCCTGCAGGCAAAGGATGCAGCCATTTGAGTTTCAAGTCTGACAGAAAAGCTTGTCGGAATTGTTACTTCCAATGGGAAGAGGGTTGAAGTTTACCTGTGTGTTTACTGAGGGAAGCAGCAAAAGCAGCATAGGTTCCGGTACAAAAGTCAGTAACTTCTGCCTACATCCTGGGAAGTAACCTGAAGGATGATGGTTACAGGTGTGCGGAGGAAATGCCTGGTTGCATCTGTGCAAAGAGAACCACTGGTCAAGGTGGGTTTGGCCTTTTCAGAAGATGTGCTAAAGTCTGTTTCTTTATGTCTGAGAACAGCCAGAAGTGTAAGAGGAATGCTAGAACAAAGGGTGCAGACGTGTGGATCTGTTCTGATGCAAGAGAAAGAGAGAGAAATGGAAAGAAATAAAGAACCTGCCATGGAGGAGGGCTGGGGGAGGGGGAGGGAACCGGGGACGTTGGTGGTGGGAGATGGGCACTGGTGGCGGGATGGGTGCTGGAACACTGTATGACCAAAACCCAAATATGAAGTTTTTAATTGTATATCTTTGTAATTGTAAAAATAAAAATTAAAAATAAAATAAAAGCAGAGAGCCTCTTTAGTCACCTGTTAGCAGTTTCCAGCCATGTCGCAGAGGAAAATTCAAATGCTGAGGTGGGGGCTTCTGGCCCCACCTTGGATGAAAGTGGTGAAAATAAGGTCAAGGGTGGTGATTCAAGCAGCTTACAGGGTCTTAGCAAAATGGCTTCTGAGGAAAACCTGGGGGTGCAGGGGGCAGGTTCGTGGTCTGGCAAGTAGGTCTCACCCTGAGAGAGCATCCACCAGAGAGTGGATATGCAGGTCTAAGCAAGGTGGGGGCTGTAGGCCCACTGTGCCATAGACAAGGTTCTGCACAGTGTCCAAAAAAGGCAAAGAAAAAGTTTCTGGTTTTAGCCATGGGCTAGTGTTGGCTCCCAAGCCCTGGACAGTTTTTTTTTTTTAATTTTTTTTATTTTTAAAATTACAAAGATATACAATTAAAAAGTTCATGTTTGGGTTTTGGTCAAACAGTGTTGCAGCACCCATCCCGCCACCAGTGCCCATCTCCCACCACCAACATCCCCGGTTCCCTCCCCCTCCCCCAGCCCTGCTCCATGGCAGGTTCTTGATTTCTTTCCCTTTCTCTCTCTTTCTCTTTTCCTTCCCCTCCAGACTATGAATTACAGAACATACATTAAAGGGTTGTCATGTGTATCTTTTTGCCTCTATTTAATGCTCAGTTCTAGGTTGGCATTAGTACCCTCAACAATTGTCAGCACACTGTTCCATTTCTGCCTTACCTAGCCTCTGAATCCCACACGTTTGTGATAATTTCCACCTTTGACAGGACCTCCTGATATATGTTTCACTTGATCTTGGATATTGGTATCATAATATGTACCTATATATTTATGCCATGCAAATAAATGCAGTCATTCTGTATCTGTCTCTCTCCTTCTGGCTAATTTCGCTCAACATAATCTTCTCCTTGTCCATCCATTTATAGGCAAATTTTATAACTTCATTTTTCCTAACAGCTGCATAGTATTCCATTGTGTAGATGTACCAAAGCTTTTTATCCAGTCATCGATTTTTGGGCACTCTGGTTGCTTCCAGATTCTGGCTATTGTGAATAATGCTGCTATGAACATAAAAGTAGGGATGGTGTTTCCGCTGCGTATTTTTGGTTTCCCAGAATAGATTCCCAGGAGTGGTATCGCTGGGTCAAATGGGAGTTCAATTTCTAGTCTTTGGAGGAAAGTCCATATTGTTTTCCAGAAAGGCTGTACCAGCCGGCATTCCCACCAACAATGGATGAGTGAGCCCTGGACAGTTTTGAACCCCACTAGGAAAGTGGCTACTAGGAGGGGGAGTACATGCAGCTTGCAGGTTTCTAAGAGGGACGTTCTAATAGCCTCACCCCAGAGGTGGGCCCCAGGCAAGAGGCGGCTCTAAAGCTCTCCCAGGTGTAATTGTTGTTGGTGAGAGCAAACCAGTCAGTAAAAGCCAATGCAGAGACCTTTGCTCAGATTCACGGGTCTACAGGTTTCTGGAAGGGATGGTTCCCCAGGTGGAAATGGAAGTACTGTTTGGAAGACAGTCTTCACATTACGGTGCAGTCCTGGAAATGTGTCTGGAGCATGCAAGATCAATTTTGTTTTGTGTGTGTTTGCGCCCATGGACTCAAGTTCCCAGAGACAAGGAAACTTCGGGCATTGAGTACTTGGGCTCAGGGCAGCTCCCAGCAGCTGTGGGGTCTGTAGGTTTAGTGTTGCCTCCGGAGGGCAACTCGCAGGTTTGCTCAGACCCGCAGCATTCAGGCCAGGAGGGGGCATAATAGGCCCCAGCTTCAGAACTCCCAGGTGGACCTTAGTAGCAGCTCATCAGGTTTCGATGAACTCGAGGCTTCGCAGACAGAGAAGGTAAAGACATTTCTGATCTTCCTCTCCACCACTTGTGGAGAGTGTCTAAAGGCTCACAGACAAGCGGCTGAATTTAGAGAACAAGAAGCTGTTCTGTGTATGGGACATGCGGAACTGAGCTCATCAGGTTTTGAGTCAGGACAAAAATAAGGCACTTCAGCAACAAAGAGATGTGTCAGTTGGCGAGTCTGCACAGGCAAACCAAGAGAACTCTGTGTAAAGGGGTTCAGCTACCCCAAGAGCCCTCAGCCAGATCAAAGGAGGGGAAAGTTCCCCCATTTCAAGTCCTAATTCTCAGGTTTATCTGCCAGGAAGGCAATGTGGACAGACTCTCAGAACTTTTCTGAGAAACTTTGGTAACGTACCAGGTCCAAAGAAAGTTATTCAAAGACTCAGGGTAGTACTGTTTTATTTCTGGAGAAGTGACTTTTCAACTTCTGGCGCATGAGACATTGCACCTGGAACTACGGCCGGGGCCAGTGGGTGCGTGGTTATTCTCCTCTCGGCAATGGCTTATTGACCCAGGAGGAGCAGAGACTCCTCACTCCTGGATGCTCACCCACTCAGCCATTATAGATGCTGAGTCTGGTGAGGGACCGAAAGGCATGGTCATTAGGATGTTTCTGTTACTGTGTGTGTACGGTTACAAGGCAGGTTACTTCAGATAATCAGAAAAGAGATAATGCAGGTTGTGAATCCCAGGCCTAGCCCAAATGAAACCAGAGAACTCGGGAAGATGGAGAAAGGAGACTTACGGAGGTGCATCTACAAACTCCCACTCCCAGATCAGCAAGGTGGGGAGAGACGTTAGGTATCCAACAATTTCTTATATGTTTCAGATGGGAAACTGCAAGGCAGTTCCAGGTGGCACCCCTTTGGAATGCCTAATGAATAACTGGGAAAAGTTTACTTCCCAGTTTCTGAATAAGGAAGGACTCATCCACTTCTCTACCAAGGTCTGGCCACAATACAAGTTGGGAGGCCCGGAGGTATGGCCAGCACAGGGAAGCCTAAATCACAGCGCTATCTGGGAGCTGGATCAGTTTTGCAGAAATATGGGTAAGCACGTAGAAGTACCTTATGTTCATCTGTTTTACAATTACGAGAGAAACCTGAACTTTGTTGCAATTGTAAACTAGACCCAGCTTTGGTTGCGAGGGCCCTGAGGTCAGAGCCAGGGACGTCCATCGAAAGCCCCCTTCTGTGATGCCCACAGCCCCGCCTATGCCTCCGCCTTATGCATTCCCAATGGAGACAAGTCAAAGGGCAGAAGATTTGGGATTTAGGACTTTGTGTCCACTTTACGAGGCCCCTCAGGGAATGCAGGGAATATCCAGGATCCATGTCCCTTTCTCCTTGAGAGACATAGGCCAGATAAAGTCAGAACTAGTAAGATTCTCAGATGACCCTGACAAGTACATTTGAAGTCCGAAGGCTTGCTGCAAATGTATGATTAGAAATAGCCTCAGGTGTTCTAACCCAGGCCTTGGGACCAGAGAAACGACCTGTGGGGTATTTAAGTAAGAAGCTAGATACACTTGCCGCTGGATGGCCAAGCTGTCTGAGAGGCGTGTCAGCCACAGTGTTACTGGCACAGGAAGCCTATAAACTGAGTTTGGGAGGGGCACTAACACCCCCATCAAGTAACACCATTTCTGGAAGCCAAAGGTAGTCTTTGGATGACAGATAGTCATCTCCTAAAATATCAGGCCTTTCTTATAGAGAATCCAGATATGGTTTTAAAACCTTGCAATACTCTGAACCCGGCCACCCTACTGCCTATACCAGGACCCTCCTGCCAGTTAGAGCTTCCTGTTTGGAAACTTTGGAACACACGTATGCAAGCAGACCCTATTTGCCAGACAGTCCTCTGGAGAACGCTGACCTCATTCTGTTCACGGATGGTAGTTCCTTTGTTGGAGAGGGTATACGTAAGTCTGGATAGGCAGTGGTCACCAACACCGCTGTGGCGGAAAGTGGTGCTTTACCTGCGGGACACTCAGCACAACTAGCTGAGCTCATAGCTTTGACGGAGCCTTAGAGTTAAGCAAAGGGAAATCGGTCAATGTGTACACGGAGTCTAAGTATGCATTCTTGGTACTGCATGCCCATGCGGCTATCTGGAAGGAAAGTGGATTTTGGACTGCTAAGGATAGTCCCATTAAGTGTGGACCTCAGATACTTAAAGTACTCAGTGCAGTGCATCTGCCCTCGAGGGTGGCAGTTATGTTTTGTAGAAGCCACCAGAAAAATGACAGGTGATGATAGGAATCAGGAGGGCAGATCTGGAAGCCAAGAAGGCAGCCAGAAGTCTGCCAGCAGAGGATAAAGTTATGGCTCTGATCCCTAAGCTAGATCTGAGTGATACCTGCCCCTCCTGTACAGAGGAGAAGAGATCATGGGCAACAGCTAGGGGATATGAAGAGAAGGATGATTTTGGAAGGGTGATATATTACATTTGCCCCAACAGCTCCAGTGGAAGGCTATAAAAGGATTACATGACTCTTGTCATCTAGGGAGGGACGAACTTCCCTCTGTCTTTAGTGGAAAGGGGCTGTCTAAGATCATAGAACGAGTATGTCAGAATTGTGAAATTTGCGCCCGAAATAACCCCCCAGGGAGCTGTGCCTCCTAGATTGATCAGTAGCACACAAAGACATGGTACATGGTACGTATCCTGGAGAAGACTGGCAGCTAGACTTTACTCAGCTACCACTACAGGGTGGGTTTTAATATTTCCTGGTGATGGTAGACACTTTCACTGGGCGGACAGAGGCATTTCACACCAGGATGGAGAAGGCACAAGAAGTGACTAAGGCGCTTCTCTAGGAGATAATTCCCCAATTGGACTACCCCGGAGTTTACAGAGTGATAATGGTCCTTCCTTCTCTGCAGATAGCAAAAGCTTTAAGAATAAAGTACTATTTACATTCAGTTTGGAGACCTAGACCTCAGTCATCAGGAAAGGTGGAAAGGATAAATCAGACCTTGAAAACACAGATCAGGAAACTATATCAAGAAACCTCTCAGAACTGGATACAGGTTCTTCCTTTGACTTTGCTTCGTTTGCGTATTGCTCCATGCACAGATTTGGGTCTCAGTCCTTTTGAAGCTCTTTATGGAAGGCCATTTATTCACACAGATTTGCCTTTTGATGAGTATTCCTCGCTACAGAAGCATGTTCTCTCCCTTAGCTCTTTCAACAGGCCCTACGAGAGTTTGGTCAGCAGGTGTTCCCCAAGCCCCAGATGCCAACGTGGGAACCTCTATACTCTCCAGGTACATTAGTGTTAATTAAGAGTTATAGGAGTGGAATTTTCCACCCAGGACTGCAACCTATCTGGAAGGTGCCATTCCCGGTCCTCCTCTCTACCCCAACAGCTATTAAAATTCCAGGAAATCTTAACTGGATTCATCATTCCAAAGTAAAGAAATGGGTAGCTTCCTCACAACAGAACAGTAAAGACTGGCAGCTTTTCGCGGTAGAAATGGACCTAGACTCCGGCACAAGCAGCAAAGACAAGAAGCACAGCATCTGGAAGATCTGAAGTATCTGTTCAAGGCTACCAGTTAGGTGTGTTCTTCATTTGTAAATAGTTTCTCTATTCTATGGGTTGTTTCTTCTATATCTTTCTATGGTGTAAGAGGTTTCTTTTATACTTTTCTGTTTCTCCATCCAGGAATACTTTCACCAGTGCCCCATAGTCTTAACTGTTTTAACCGTGTCTGTCTCTCCAGAGACCTGGAACCGCAGTGACCGGCCATCAGAGACACTGACTCCTCCACCACTGCTCCAGTTAGGGAAGAGGAGTGGTATCCTAGGAGCCCCAAGGGAGACCAGTGCCCATGTGTCAGCCGGAAGTGTTTCAGAAGTCGAACCTTTACCCCAATTCCTGAAAGAATTTAGGGTAACCCCTCCTGAGGGGGGAAATGATTCAGCAGGAGCTAAGGAGGAAAGCACCAGGTCTCAGGTAGCTAATCCCACCTGTGTCTAGGTAGTCAATCAAAGTGTAGAAGGGAAACCTGGGGGTGGGACTTGGCAACAAATAAAAAGGTAACCCCAGGCTCCTTCCCAGAGAGAGGAAAGAGGAGAGAGAAGAGAGAAGAGAGACAAGAGAAGAGGGAGAGAAAAGAGACAAGGGAAGGGAAGAGCTCTCACTCTCTGGCCAGCTGCTCCCAACCGGCTCCTTCCCTGTCTCCTTGGATCAGGTAGGGCAGTACAGGGCCGGTATGGACAGGCCATGGAAGGCCAGACAAGGCTGCTACAGGAAGGGCCAGGCTCAGAGGCCCAGGTTACAGTAGGGCTTGGATGCCCAAGATAGCCCAGGTTCAGGCAAGGCACGAGTGCCCAGGTACAGGGCAAGGTACTGAGCACAGAAGTCTCACCCACGTGGACAGTGTAGAGGCTGGAAACTAGAAAAAGCTGGGACAGGACAGCAGGAACCACTGGAGTACAGTTGGGAGGCCCAGCGGCAGGCACGGAGAGAGCAGCACAGGAACAGGACCGGGCCATCATTCATGGAATATGAGCAAACTACGTGGAACAGAACCAGGATTCATTCACGGGGAACAGAGAGGCTAGAAACTACAGGAAGGGACCTGGAAACCTCTGTATATTAAACCGACTTAGTCAACTTCCTGAGTTTCGTATGTAATTCTTTCATATAATCCTCAAGAACCCACTAGCACAGCCAAATCCATTTTTGCGTTAACACTACCAGTGCCTAATATATTCTGGATATTAGCCGCTTATCAGATTGGGTGAATATTCTTTCCTATTCTGTGGACTGACTTTGTATCTTGGTCACCGTTTCTCCTAAGGTGTAAAGCAGACGTGATAACCACTACACTATGGAACCGCCAATTGTTTTGTTAGTGGTGTTTCATCTTTGAAGATGCCTTTTGATTCAATATAGTGGAGGGTTTTTCCTATATTTTCTTTGACTTTATGGATTCAGGTCTGGTATTGAGATCTTTAATCCATTTTGATCTGATTTTTTGCGTATGGTGTTAGACAGAGGTCCAATTACAAAACATTGCTTCAAGAAATCAAAGAGGACACAAGGAAATAGAAACACATTCCCTGCTCATGGATTGGGAGAATCAACATTGTCAAAATGGTAATTCTCCTTAGGGCTTTATACAGACTCAATGCAGTCCCTAGAAGGTTACCCATGACATTCTTCAAAAGAAATTGACCAAACATTCCTGAAATCAGTATGGAATAATAAATCCCCACAAATAGTTAAAGCAGTCCTTGGGAAAAAGAAGATGGGAGGCATCATCTTTCCCAACTTCAAACTGTATTATAAATCCGTAGTAATTAAAACAGCATAGTATTGATGTAAAAACAGACCTGAAGACCTATGGAATAGAGTATCCTGACACCCATCCACAAATACATGATTATTTAATCTTTGATGAAGGAACAAAAGTACGAATGGAGCAAGGAAGCCTCTTCAACAAGTGGTGCTGGGAAAACTGAACAGCTACATGTAAAACAATGATTGTTGTAGTCTTTTTCCCCCCTCTCCTCTTTTCCTTCCTTCCTTCCTCTCTCTCTCTCTTTCTCTCTTTCTCTTTCTTTTCTTTCTTTCTTTCTTTTTCTTTCTTTCTTTCTTTCTTTCTTTCTTTCTTTCCTTTTCTTTCTTTCTTTCTTTCTTTCTTTCTTTCTTTTCTTTCTTTCTTTCTTTCTTTCTTTCTTTCTTTCTTTCTTTCTTTCTTTCTTTCTTTCTTTCTCTCTTTCTCTTTCTCTCTTTCTCTCTTTCTTCTCTTTCTCTCTTTCTC
>JAJIBD010015153.1:0-23190 GCA_021461705.1 Cryptotis parvus
TTTTTCTTCTGGCTTATGTCACTCAACATGATATCTTCCAGTTCCAAACCACATTGGAGCAAATGCATGATTTTATTATTCCTTGCACCTGCATAATATTCCATGTTGTTTATATACCACTTGTTCATAATCCATTCATCTGTTATTGAACACCTAGGTTGGTTCCATATCTTAGCTATTGTACTGAGTGCAGCAATGAATATAAGTGTGCATATGTCCTTTAAAGCATTTTATGAGTATTTTTATGCCCTGGAGATAGATGCCCCAAAGTTATTACCCTCTTGTAATTTTCATTTTTTACTGAATCACCATGAGATAGAACATTCACTACAAAGATGGTTGGTTTTCAGTCATATGGTATTCCAACATCCATCTCTCTACCAGTATGCTTTTCCCAGCACCAACTTCCCCAGTTTTCCTCCTACCACCCCTCACCCTCCCTCCACCAACCTGTCTCTACGCAGACATTTTTATTGCTCTCTCTCTGTCTCTTCATCTCTCTCTGGTTTTCTCCCTCTCCTTTTTCACACTGTGGTTTGCAATACTGACACTGAAGGGTTATCATGTGTATCTCTTTACCTACTTTTAGCACTCAGTTCTAGTCCAGCAACACACAGTTCTTTTTTTTTTTGTTTTCTATAACAATATTTATTTATTTTTTTCCTAAGATAAAGACTGGGAAGATATCAGAAAGATGCCAGAGTACCCCACACTTCAGAAAGACTTTAGAAGAACAACATAAGTAATTACAAGTTAAATATGAGCAGTAACTTCAGTGGTGATTCTTGAATTATTTCTTTCAATAACCAAATAGAAGCTTCAATATTCTTATATATTATGGTTTAAAGATATAGTCTAGAAGTGATTAACATAAATGCCAGGTTTAGATTAAAGCATTTAAAAACCTAAGAATTTAAGGGTCAGTTGATGCATGGTATAAATATCTTTTGCATTTCTGCATGATGAAGGGCTTAGTTTAAGGCTACAGCTGAACTGTGATTTGATCCTTATCTGGGTAACGATGGGTGACTGATATTCTGGGCCATGCAAACGTGGACATTGAGAAGAAGCGAGAGGAGGTTGATAACAATAAGCGTACCCAGAGGAAACAGTGGGGCAGGTTCTCTTTTAAGCAGTCTAACATAATTATCAGGCATGGTGTCTTGTAGGAACAGAAACATATAAAGAGAAGAAAATAGCACAGAGAATTTTTTTAAACTCCTCTCTTAGGGATAGAATAAAATCTCTCTCTCTCTCTCTCTCTCTCTCACACACACACACACACACACACACACACACACACACACACCGCTGTTTTTTGCATCTCTCTCTTTCGCTCTTAAAACAAAACAAAACAGAACAAACAGAAGTATCCCACCAGGGCAGATCCCCATTGTTGGGCCTGAGGGTCATTTCCACCTTTGCTCAGGGAGCCCTGGTCTTTTCTCCTTTCACTAAGCTCTTGTCTAACTCTTTGAATAGCCACAAGCATGTCCAAATCTGTTTCCTCTTGTCACACGAGACCTCTTTTCTTTCCTGGCTGTCTCTGTGATTTCCGGGGGCCACAGTGTATCATCAGTTAAGCTGGCAACTTGCATCTTAGAGCCTTCTCTGATTCTCTTACAGAATGTGCCATAAATATTTCAAACTGTCACAATGAACTTAAATATTCTCCTAAACTCCTCTGGCTTTAGCTCCTATCTTAGGAAACTAACTCCATGATTCACCTTAGATTTTGGACAGATTTGATCATACTTGTCGGGCGCTCCACCGGGGTCCCCGACAGTGCCGGGAAGCGAAGTTCCCTTCTACCTCCGAAGCCGGCGAGGAATGGATGAACACTCAGGAATCCAATGCAGTTTTAAAAGGCTTTACTTATCACAGGTTCAGGCATACAAATCAGCAAAAGGAAAAACCCAATGCTTAGGATTCCAGGCTAGAACCCCAGCCACGTGTAGGCCAAGATGGCGACCACCACGTGTAAAGGCTTTGGGAAAGGAGAAGAAAAAACTTCCAAGCAGGGCAAACCGCTCACAGCGAGCCACAGCCCCCAAGGAAGCGCGAGAGAGTGAAAACCGGCTGGTTTATACTCCTGCAACTCAGACCTTCCTCCCATTGTTATGGAAAGCAGGGAGTGTTAAATGTCCTTAGATAATCCCTCCCTGCACCTCACCTAGGCCCTTTTAGTGTGCTAATGCAGCGGCCCTTAAAGGAGTCCTGCAACACATACTGGCTTTCTAATTGCTCTTTTTTAAATTATTTTATTATACCACCGTGAGATATACAAAAAAAAAGATATACAATTAAAAAGTTCATGTTTTGGGTTTTGGTCATACAGTGTTCCAGCACCCATCACTCCACCAGTGCCCATCTCCCACCACAAACGCCCCCGGTTCCCTCCCCCTTCCCCAGCCCACCTCCATGGCAGGTTCTTTATTTCTTTCCCTTTCTCTCTCTTTCATCACACAGTTCTTATCCAGAGTAATCATTTCTAACTTTCTTTGTCATATTGGTTCCTTTTTTTATCCCAACTACCTTCTCCCCCAACCACTTGAGGCAGGCTTGAAACTGTGAACCACTCCTCTTGGTCCTTGTTTCTACTGTCCTTTGGTATCAATCTCATATTATAGCTTATATAATATACATATGTGTTATGTATATTACATACACCATATATATTAAGGTATCAATTTTTATGGCCTGGGACAGATATGTATGTATGTATGTATGTATGTATGTATTCCAAAGATGAATGCAATCATTCTTTGTCTTCTTCTGACTCACTTCACCGAGTATGATAATCCCCAACAAGCAAATTAAACAAGCAAATTTCATAGTTCAGTTTTTGTAATTGCTGCATAGTTATGTACCATAGTTTCTTTATACAGTTGTCTGTTCTATAACAATGGGTGGTTTCTAGATTCTGACTATTGTAAATAGTGTTGAAATGAACATAGATGTGATGATGACCCTTCTGTTGTGTGTTTTTGGGTCCACCAAGTATATTTCCAGAAGTGGTATTGGTGGGACATATGGAAGTTCAATTTCTAGCTTTTTGAGGAATGCCCAAACTTTTTTCCAAAAAGACTGAACCAGTCAGTAATCCCACTAAAAATGAGGGAAAGTCCCTTTCTCCCTGTATCCACATCAATCCTTTTATAATTTTTTGTTTTTGTCTTTTTTGGGTTCAAACCAGGCAAGGCTCAGAGTTACTCCAGACTGTGCACAGGGACCATTACTGTAGGTCTCAGGGGACCAAATGGGTTGCCAGATATCAACCCAGGGCTGCTGTGTGCAAAGCCGCTCTATACCCCACTGTCCTACATCCCCACACTTTTATAATTTACTGAGTTAATTCCTGGTTCTCCTTAATGCCATCTTCCCCAAAGTGCAATTCTCTCAAAAGGGTGACTCATAAAGATATGAGAAAAGACTCTTTGTTTGAAGTGTGGAGAAGGCACTACAAACATAAGAACTGAATCAAAAGATCCCATCAAGAACTGAGCAAACGTGGGCGGAGCGATAGCCCAGCGGTAGGGCATTTGCCTTGCACGCGGCTGGCCTGTGCCCGGCCCGGGTTCAATCCCCGGCATACCATATGGTCCCCCGAGCACCGCCAGGAGTAATTCCTGAGTGCAGAGCCAGGAGTAACCCCTGAGCATTGCCGGGTGTGACCCAAAAAAAAAAAAAACTGAGCAAACATTCTCATGTTTAAAGAGTTAGCACTTAATAATAAATAGCTCTATTTTTATTGAGAAAGGAAATATATTTTATCATAGTTTCCCTGCCCCACCCAAAAAACAAACAGAAAAAGTCTGCTTTAAACATAAAATAAAATAGGCTATAGAGATAGTACAGTGGATAGGGCACTGACCTGAGTTTCATACCCAAGACTCCATAGGATCCCCTGAGCCTCACCAGAAGTATCCTAGAATCAGAGCCAGGAGTAAGCCCTGACTAATGAAAGTTATGGCTCCCCAAAAAGATAAAATTTTTTATACATTTTATTATACCACCATGAGATATACAATTACAACGTTGTTCATGTTTGGAGGTTTCGGTCACATAGTGTTCCAGCACCCCCCCCCCTCCACCAGTGCCCATTTCCCACCACCAATATCCCCAATTTCCCTCCCCCTCCCATAGCCTGCCTAAATGGCAGGTTCTTTTATCTCTTTTCTCTCTCCCTCTCTCTCTCTTTCCTTCTCTTACACATTGTGGGTTGCACTACATACACTTAGAAGCCATCATGTGCATTTTTTGCCTGTATTTAATGCTCAGTTCTATGTTGGTATCAGCCCTTTTTGACATTTATTCACACATGTTCCCTTCTCTATCTTACCTAACCTCTGACTCCCACATGTTTGTGGTAATTTCCACTTTTGGTAAGATCACCTGGTATATTTATGTCATGCAAATAAATGCAGTCATTCTATGTCTCTCTCTTTCCTTCTGACTAATTTCACTCAACATGATCCTTCCCATGTCCATCCATTTATAGGCAAATTTCATAACTTCATTTTTCCTAACAGCTGCATAGTATTCCATTGTGTAGATGTACCACAGTTTCTTTATCCAGTCATCAGTTCTCAGGCATACTGGTTGTTTCCAGGTTCTGGCTATTCTGAATAGTGCTGTTATGAAAATAAAAGTGCGGATGTGTTTCCACTGTGTGTTTTTGGCTTCCCAGGGTATATTCCCAGGAGTGGTATGGCTGAGTCAAAAGGGAGCTCAATTTCTAGTCTTTGGAGGAATGTCCATATTGTTTTCCAGAAAGGTTGTACAAGTCGGCATTCCCACCAACAATGTATGAGAGTCCCCTTTTCCCCGTATCCACGCCAGCACTTAAAAATAAAAATTAAATTAAAAGTACCCAAAGTCAGAAAGGAGAAAGTGCATGTGATACAGGTGTGCTACATGCATTCCAGATGTGGTTTCCAAGAAAGCCCAGGAATGTTGTTTATCTTTAGAGTTCTCTCCCTCAGGGAGACGCGAAAGTCACCTGCTCCTTTAACCCTCTAAGCAGATGCTTTATGGTAGCTTGTTGAATGGGATATGCATCTAAGTAAATCCATAGCTGCAGCCTTGTGAGAATGGGCTCAAAGCTCACCCAGAACACACAGCTTAGCAGAACATCCACCCTATCCTTTGATGAGGGCTTTGATGATTAATTTCAATTCCTTCTTTCACTTGAGTGATGCTTGATATTCCAAGCATAGCTCTTTCGATTCCTCTTTGGGAGACCCGAATAGCATTCTCATCCTACTTTCATAGGGCCCAGGTCTCTGAGGTGTATGTTAGTGCAGGGAGAACGGTGGAGTTGAAGAGATGTGCCAGAAGCCAGAGGTTCTTGGTCTTTTTTCGCTATTTCTTCAATGCTTTTGAAGGCATTCCATGCTGCTCTCTTCCTCCTGCACAGCTCAGGTTTTAGGTCATTCATCATGTTGAATTATCAACCTAGGTATACATAACTGTTGCATTCAGAGATGTTTGTTCCATTGAGAGTGAATGGGGCCTCTGGAACTAGCTCATTTTTCATGAACATAGTTTTGTTGAGATTCAGCTGTAAACCTATCTTTCCATATTCTCAGTCAAAGTCAGCCAGCATTTGTGTCACTTGGCTAATATTTGGTGTTATTAGAACAGTGTCATCAGTGAAGTGGAGATGGTGTAGTTGCCGACCATCTATCTTCACTCCCATTCCTTCCCATTCTAATTATATTATATATATACGTTTATATTATATACATATATATATAAATACATACATATACATGTATGTATGTATGAGAACGCTATTTGGGTCTCCCCAAAGAGGAATCGAAAGAGCTATACTTGGAATATCATGTCTCACTCAAGTGAGAGAAGGAATCCAGAATTCTGACCTCCGTCACTGTTCCAGAGTCAGGGACGCTGTCTCGCTTGCCAAGGCATCAAAAATCAGATGGGCTGAACATGTAAAATGCGATTTGGAGACGACCGCTGGACTAGAGCCATTACTGACTGGATCCCACGGGAGGTCAAATGATCTCTTGGCCGCCCACATGTTCAGACTTCTTCATCAAGACCCTGAACAAACAGTTTGAGGATCTTCGTATTCCTGAAGCAAGCAGATGCTATTGGACTACACTGACACATGATAGGGTCAAAAAGGAAATGTTACTGGTGCCCACTTCAGCAAATCGATGAATAACAGGATGTCAAGTGATCAAGTGCTATACATAAATGTATACACAAATGTGCACACACACACACACACACACACACACACACACACACACACACCGGCGTGAGGTGGAGTCCCAAGCAGCTATTTACAAGAAAGTTCATGCAACTGATGTTTGTGTATCCCTGCCTATATGAGCCATAACTAAGAAGTTTGCACAGGAAACTCTCCTTGTTGAAAGGGAATCTCAGCACCAGTGGGGTATCTGCTCTTCTCTCAAGCACCTAATTTAGGTGCAACAAAGCCAAACAAAGACTTTAAGGATACACATTTGAAAGTTCTTAAAACTGAAGCTACCTTTCAGCTATACACAGATGTTGACTCGGGAACAGTATCTGTAGGTCCTCAGATCACAAGAGAACTTGCCCCATGTTATCCAGACCGTCCCTCCCACGTCCTTCTGTCTTCTCCCTCTCCCAACTCAATATTTTTCATTTTTCTAATTAAAGGACCACAATTGACAAAGTTATTGATAGTTGAGTTTTAGACATACAATAATTAAGCACCAATCCCATTAGCTGTACCAACTTCCTGCCACCAGTGTTCCCAGACACCCACCCCAACCTCCACCCCCACACTTTCCTCTCAACCTGACAGGCACATCACAAAGTTTCAATAGTTGCAACTGAGAGCTCATGTTTTCAGTTTTGTTGAGTCTGTGTTTTAGATTTATGGCTATACAAGTCCCAACTCAAGTCTTATCCGGGGGGCCCTGGCCAGCCACCCCCCCGCACAAATGGGGGAGACCTGGATCTTGCCGTACTTCATCCCTGTGAAAGGAGTGGGAGGTTTTGGGAAGAAGCATCTGTCTTGCTGCTTGCTGCAAAAAAGAAAAGAAAGACACCAAAACAGCAGGGAGGGGGGTGTCCTGGAAAGTAATTCCCATTTACTGAACATAGTTTAAGCCTTTTGCACAATTTTTTGGGTGATGGGGTACAAATCACATGGCATTTGCAAGATCCTGAACCATTACAACAGACAACAATCGCAGATTTACATATTCTTGTGGTCCAAAGACCAGGCACACCCTGCCTCACCTTAGTTTAGGTAAGCACAAATGTCTTTCACATGGGTATAAACTCTTGCACATCCAAAAGCTCCACTGCTCTGAGAACAGGGCCCACCTCTTGGCCATGCCCACAGGGCCCTCACAGTGGGAAAGTGCCAGGCCCCAGTACTAGCTGCTTAGAGCCCAACAAAATCTGACCTCAAGTCTCACTGGGCCTCTGAAACTGCTAGTTCACCTTCTCCCCATCATGCCAATTCATGAGAGTTCACTTCTACTACTAAGGGAAACCATAAGGCAGTTTTGTACCTCAAATGTTGTCTTTCTGGCAAAAGAAAAGGACAAAGAGTCAATGCCGGGACACCTAGGGTGAGGTCCAGCCACACTCAGCAGGAGTCTGGATGCCACCCAACTACCTCTTTTTTCCAGAGCCCTCAAGGAAGTAGAGAGGATTTTCACTTCTCACTATAGAAATAGTCCAATCCCCCTTCAAAGGAGCTGGCTGGGAGAGAGTGGTTAATAATCATGCATGCATGAAAATATTGTAGGATTTAATGCTCCCTCGATGCTAAATATGCAAAGCAGAAAACAGGTCCATGCATCCCAAATAGACTCAGGGTGAGTTCTGTCTACAGTGCTTTCCTCACTGGAATGGAATCTTTCACAGACCTCCTTTACAGCACAGCTTCGCCCCCACAAACTGTCTTTACATCTTCCTCAAAAGCTTCTCCCTCTCTCCCTTCCCCTGTTCTTGTGTGTCCCCATGTGTCCAAGTGTGTGTGTGTGTGTGTGTGTGTGTGTGTGTGTGTGTGTGTGTGTTTCCCTCCTATCCCAGGGTCGCTCAATAGTAAAAAGATTATTCAATATCTCAGGTCAGATATTGAGAATGAATGTCATTCTGGAGAAGTCAGCAATATCACTGACTTCTGGCTACTAAGTGACAACAGCACCCCTCTGCCTCACTGTGAAAACACTAGTGATTCCAAATATTACCAAATATTTCTTGGGAAACAATATCACCCTGAGAACCCTTCCTTTTGCTAATTGAGGTTCACCCAATTCTGATAGTATCAAGCTGCTTTTTCTCAGGACAGTGACAAGAGCCCAACCTACCAAGATGTCTAGTACACTCTTCATAGATTAAAACTCTTTGTACATTTGGGGCTGGAGCAATAGTCCAGCGGGTAGGGCGTTTGCCTTGCACGTGTCCGGCCGTGCTGGCCCAGGTTCGATCCCCAGAATCCCATATGGTCGCCCAAGCACCACCAGGAGTAATTCCTGAGTGCAAAGACAGGAGAAACCCCTGAGCATTGCCGGGTGATCCAAAAAAAAAAAAAAAAAAAACTCTTGTACATTTGAAAATATTTGAGTTAGATCATTTTACTAATATTCGAATTTCTCTGGACTGCACGCCTTCCTGCATTGCAGGAATATTCTTTCCCAGACATCTTGCAGGCAGACTCTGTCCCAGCCCTCTCTTCTCTGATGGTGGAGGGAACTGAGAAATTACAAATTTATAAAGAAAATAAACATGAGGGCTTAGGCCTCATGCTCCTGAGTTACCAAGTGACCATGCCTCTGTATGGGAGAGTCTCCTCCCAATTATTTTTTCTTCTTAATCACTGACCCAACACTATGCCAGCTCAGGGTCTTCCTCTCTGACTTTGCCACCCCCCAATCTGCTGGACAGACAGTGATTTCTACAGAGATATGTGGGTCCCCGTAATTATCAGCACTTTCTTTTGTTAAACAAAATATGGAACATTGTATTATCTGATGTGTGAACTAAGAGCCTTTGGATACCTCTTTTGACAGGACTCCCATAAAGTTCATTAGCTAGTAGTTCGTGTGTAGCTTTTGGATCAAATACGAAGTCTAGGAGCCACACAAAGTAACTGTTACAAACCACCCACCCTGCCTGGTCTTTCAGACTCTGCTCTTTCTCAACACCACACTGGATACCAGAATCAAAGCTGACACAGTCTTAAAAGACCTTTTATGGTTGTAATTATTTAAAACCTGGTGGACTAATCTACCAGCAGAGAGAAAATCCCCCCTCTCATCCCCCCACTGTTCTGAATTCTTCTTAGGCTGGCAAAGCAATCAAACTAACATTGGACCAATTAATAAAAGAAATATACAAATTTAATTACATATGTGTAGAGAATCAATATAGATGTGAATTCTAAACTGAGGAGGGCCACAATGAAGCATTTACTGCTAAGGTAAGGAATGGGGAGGGGAGTGTGGGACTTCCAGGAGAGAGGAGGCACACTAGGAGGTCCTGGGAGGGCAAAGCAGCCCAAAAGCTTGGTAAAGAAATTCTTGCTATGCATACAGAAAAGTTATTTATGGTGATAATCCTCTAACTGTTTACTATCTCCAATTTCAATTTTTTCTAGGGAGATGGGTGGGTAAAAGTTTCTCAATAATTCTCAGGGCCTCCCCAGTTGACCTCAGCTCAAAATAATTCACATGCCAAAGTGATGGGGTTTGAGAAGATCTATTTTAGGCAACTTGGTGTGGAATATACTTTACTAAGAAGCCAAGAGGACTCTAGTGTTGATATTTGTCATATCCTAGTGGGGGACTAATCATACAGCAATAGTTATTCATCCACTAATCTAAGAATATCTCTCCTATGACCTTCTGAATAATCATGTTAGAGCCTCAGAATCACACATGGAAGCTTTCAAACTTCTCCAACCATCTCACCCTTTCAGCACACAAGTCCACCTAAGCCAGCAGATGGAGTCATGCTGTCTAACTTAGACTAACTTTGCAACCCCACAGATACACCACAAGGACCAGTGTCCTGAAGTATGAGCAACAATGATGACCTTGGGGGCCAGAGAAATAGAATCGTGGGTAGGTACTTACCTTGCATGTAACCATCTTTAATCCCCGACACCACATATGGCCCCTGGAGCACTACCAGAAGTAAGCCCTGAGCACTGCCAGGCATGACCTCAACCCCTAGCTCCAATTTGGTATTCAGAAGTCAAGTTTTGAAAATTAAAGAAAAAGAGATATAATGACATGTACCTGCTCTGGCTCATTCAAGTCCAATTTTATGGCTACGGAAAAGGAAAGAGAATGAAGTGCCTGGTAGGGTAGAGAAAGTATATGATACCCATTTGTGGGCTGGGAAGAGCAGGATTGAAGAGAAAAACCAATGCCATCAGGCTGGTTATTGCAGCACCTTTAGTTTGCCAGTCCAGTGAACCTTTGGATAACTGGGTTGCCTTGATCTTGTTTGTGTATTTGGATGAGGATGCTGTGTGCCAGGGCAAAGGCATTTTACTGGGCCAGGAAACAACAGTGTTGCTCCCTAAACATTTGAAGTTGATTATTCTGTGTTGGCCACAGGGGATACCTGTACTTCAGATGCATTCTTGTCATCTTCTTACTGGATCTTTGTAGCATCTTCCCCACAAGTTGTACATGCAAAAATAAAAATAAGCAAAAATAAAAAATTCTCATGTATTGTCACATGTTCTTTGGAGGCAAAAGTTTAATCAGAGGTATTTATATAGCAGAGGTATTTATATAGCCTCTGGTAGCCTCTGGTATAGCAGAGGTATTTATACAGCCTCTGGGCTAAGAGCATTGGATGATATAATTAGATAATGAGTTTAAACCATTGTCCTTCTAGAAGGAAAATACGCTAATGTGCTAGATCACACTCAAATGTTAAATAACGTTCAGGATACAAAAGAAATGTCCCCAAATGGCATGCAGTTATCTTAATCTTTCCTTGACACTTGTCATATTTTATTGGAATTATCTGTTTTCCTTAATGCAAAATGGAAGGGCCACAACCATAGACAGAGACTCATTTTTGCTTGACCACAGACAACTATTCCCACCCTGTATGTCACATAAAGCAGTCATGCTCATAAGGGTCAGTGTGAGACAAATGCTTGCATGATGTATGTATAAGTTCAGTCTTATGAAGGAAGTCTGTGGAAAGACATTTTTTGCACCCTTTGTGAGAAAGGGTGCAAAAAATGTTTAATCTCCCTCAACACCGACACCATCTACCTTCAACCCTTCAAAAAGGCAAGTGGAAAGCAGTCCCCAGCGGCCAAAACCAAAAACCCTCTTCTTGGGAAGTGCCTTCTTGATTTGTCCACTAACCTGACTGGATCAAATGGAGAAATGGGAGAAATGATGAGTCCCCATCATCATTTCAGAAGCCAGAGCTTCTGATCCAGCCTGACTCAGCAGAGACTGGGATACATTTCTCTCCTTACAGGTGAGGCGGGCCCAGTGACCACAGTTTGTGTAGCTCTGAGCAGAGCAAATTGTGAGGTGTAGCTGTTGTGGTATTTGGGGGTCTAGTGTGAGACCAGGAAGAGAACCCATGGGAATCTGGAAAAACAAGATTCTCATTCCAAGTTCTTTGGGGTGAGGGAGGACAAAGATAGTGCTTCTCTCTCGCCTCCTTTCCCCAGAATGTTGAGGGAAGAAGCAATGGCCACAGCTCCCTGAGATGCGTCACTGCTCTGGTCAGTCTCAGTGGGTGGCAGTCATGGGTCCTGTCAGTGGCCTCTTTCCCTCAGGCTGAGAGGAAGGGAAGGGAGGGCCTCAGACAGGCACAGCCAGCCCTGACCGGGTTTATTTACTTAAACAACAAACATCCCACTTTCCATGGGGCCAAGCCTGGGGCAGTTCCTGAATGGGACAGACACTGTGTCTTCACAGAAGCCCACCCACGTCGCTGGGAGGGTTTCACAGTCCTGTCTCTGCTGGAGGAAATGACAGGCTGTTTTCATGCAGTTCAGCCTGAAGACTCAGCTCAAGGCCCCAGGCAAACTCCCTCGGTTCAGCTCCTTTTTCTTACCCACTTCAAGTCTCTGTTCTTTTCCCTTCGAACTTTTTGGCTTCTTAACAGTGATAAAAGACAGATAACAATTGTGAAAAGAAAATCTTAAGCATTCTCCTTCAGAAGGGGAATAAACCAGTTGGATAAACAAAATGTCACAGAAAAAGACAAACAAGGGAGTCTGTTTCTGAAAGAACCAGCTGGAACTGCAAAGAGCCCTCACTTGGGGCTTTGGAAGCAGCCTCTTCACATATGCGACAGGCACGACACACGTGTGTGTGTGTGTGTGTGTGTGTGTGTGTGTTTGTGTGTTGGGGCACTACGGGGCCCTCAGGCATCTGTGGAAGTGAACAGTGTGTCATTTAGGTTCAAAGTAAATCCTGCAGGCCCACTGGTGAAAACACAGGCAAGTGTGGGAAATTCAAATCTCACAGAAATGGAATAAGCCAGTGTTCATGTTTTTCTGCTGTTATGTGCTGTATCACTGCTTTCTGTCTAAAAGATCACCAGAGGGCTTACTGACCAGATATTTTTCTTATTGCAGAGTGGAGAGAAGCCAGCTTGTTTGTTTTTGTTTTTTATTTTTCTAAAACTTTCCCAGACTTCACTAAAAGGCCATGTGAATAATCAGATGGGTCATTTTTTCTTGTCTTTTCTGCTTATCTTTCTAACTTGTCCTTTAACCATTAAATCAACTATGCTTTTAAAAACTAATAGTTCGCTTATGTCCAAATTCTTTGAATAATACCCAACAATGGGTTGATGTTTGATAGAATTTAAATAATTCCCAAAACAGGGTGATGTTTGATACACAGAATGGAAGAGAAAACATTGGCATTAAAAAATTGTTTCCATTTCTAAAAGATAAGCTTAAAAAAAAACAGGCTTTCTTAGCATAGTTTTAGTTTCATAGGGGAAAAAAATGATCAGTTAAGAGATTTCCCAGTTGTCCCTGGTCCCTGCATCTGTACAGACCCTGCGTTAACAAAGTCCTGAGTGGAATGGAATATTACTCAATGAGCCTTCACTGACATGTTCTACTCGCCCAGAGTCCATATTTTACATTATGGACTATGATACTAAGTTCTCCTTGGGTTCTCCCTAGCAAAAACTCTATTTTTTTAAAGAATAAAGTTCAAGAATCTAGTATCAAGCGCCTCCTATGGATATCCATGCGCCACTCCCCTGCTGGAAAAGAAACTTGTTTTTGGGGGCCAGAGTGATAGTACAGGAGGGAGATCTTCGCCCTTGCACACAGCCTACTCAGGGTGGATCCCCGGCATCCCACATGGCCCCCTGAACACTGCCAATAGTAATTGCTGAATGCAAAGCCAGGAGTAAACTCTGAATATCACTACAGGTGTGACCCAAACACACACACACATACACAAACATACACACACAAGAAAAACAAGGATGAGGGAAGAAAAAGAAGAAAGATAAAGAAGAAAATGAAGAAAAGAAAAAGAAAGAAAGGAAGGAAGGAAGGAAGGAAGGAAAGAGAGGGAGGGAGGGAGGGAGGGAGGGAGGAAGGAAGGAAGGAAGGAAGGAAGGAGGGAAGGAAGGAGGGAAGAAAGAAAGAAAGAAAGAAAGAAAGAAAGAAAGAAAGAAAGAAAGAAAGAAAAAGAAAGAAAGAAAGAAAGAAAGAAAGAAAGAAAGAAAGAAAGAAAGAAAGAAAGAAAGAAAGAAAGAAAGAAAGAAAGAAGAAAGGACGGAGAAGAAAGGAGGAGGACAAAGAGGAAGAGGAGGAGGAGGAGAAGGAGAAGGAGGGGGAGAAGAAGAAGAAGAGGAGGAGGAGAGGGAGAAGGAGAAAAGAAGGAGAAGGAGGAGTAGAAGGAGAAGGAGAAAGAGGAAGAGGAGGGAGGAGGAGGAGAGGGAGGAGAAGAGAAGGAGGAGTAGAAGGAGGGGAAGGAGGAGGAGAAGGAGAAGAATGAGAAGGAGGGAGTAGAAGGAGGAGGAAGGAGAAAGAGGAAGAGGAGGAGGAGGGAGAAGGAGAAGTAGAAGAGAAGGAGGAAGGAGGAGTAGAAGGAGGGGAAGGAGAAGTAGAAGAAGGAGAAGGAGAAGGAGAAGGGAAGGAGAAGGAGAAGAAGGAGAAGGAGGAGAAGGAGAAGGAGGAGGAGGGAGGAGGAGAAGGAGAAGGAGAAGGAGAAGGAGAAGGGAAGAAGAAGAAGAAGAAGAAGAAGAAGAAGAAGAAGAAGAAGAAGAAGAAGAAGAAGAAGAAGAAGAAGAAGAAGAAGAAGAAGAAGAAGAAGAAGAAGAAGAAGAAGAAGAAGAAGAAGAAGAAGAAGAAGAAGAAGAAGAAGAAGAAGAAGAAGAAGAAATTATTTTATTATCACATCTCTGAATTTAAAAAGTTTAATGATTTGAACTGGGACAATAAATCAGGGACAGGAAGCCAGTGTAATTAATGGCACCTCGGGCCCCTGGAGAACAGGCTCCACAGCCCCACTGCTGTTTCATTCCCATGAGCCCCATAAGATCTTCAGGTTGGACCAAAAGAAAGACTTAAAGAGTCAAAGAAGAACAATAGTTATCCTAATGCTAAAATAAGTGTGGTTGTTATTTGCCCAAATTTGCTGAAAGGGAAGTCTGAAAACAATACCAGTCTTGGCTCCTGGGGTAGGGGTTACAGGTTGCAGACTCTCGATGGGACAAATCACAGACAAAAGGCTTATCAAGCAGATCTTCCCACTTTATGAATGATGGCTGAAGAACTCAGTGTCTTGTCTGGTGACAGATAATTCTGTCTTGATGCTTCCTTCCACACTGTACACACATCAGGCATGTAACTTCAGAACTTCCTTTGGAAGTAAGTGACTATTAATTTCATAATATATGGAACTTGTCACTTGTCTTCCCATTGTTCATCAATTTGATCAAGCAGGTACCAGTAACATCTCCATTCATTGCGAATCAGGTCCATTATTCTTACTGTTTTTGGCATATTGAATACACCACAGGTAGCTTGCCAGATTCTGTCATGGTTCTGGGTTGATCCCAGTGGATCCAATCTTTTCTATGTCAGACCATCAACCATCCAGGGCCCACGGGGAAGAGCACTGGGTGTAGACAAGCCTGTCTTCTGTCCGCCACCTGCCCATGCAGCTGGGCACCACAGCCACATCTACAACACTCCTCGAGGGGCAGGATGGAAAAGAGGAACGAATGAAGAGCAGTGATAAATTCAGCTTACCTTTGAAATAGTTTTCAGATCCATATCTTGGACACAAATAAAAACAAGCCAAATTAAATCAAATTTGGCCAGTTTATCTAGGTATCCCCATTCAAACCATTACATTCCTTCATCCAGTTGTTCTAAATACTGCCTGTGTTTATCCCTCCTGTGCTTAGCCCTCCTCCTCTGACTTCACTCTTTGTTTTAATATTTTATTATACCAGCATTAGATATACAATTACAAGATGTTCATGTTTGAATTTTGGTTCTACAGTGTTCCAACACCCATCCCTCCACCCCTGTCCATTTCCCATCACCAATGTCCCCACCTCCCCTCCCCCCCCAAACTGCCTCCATGGCAGTTTCTTTGTCTCCTTTCTCTCTCTCACTCTCTCTCCTTCTCGCTTCCCTTTCTTACACATTGTAGATTGTAATATATTCTAGAACATGATTGGTTCCACTACTTTGATGTAGGTTTGGACCAAGAAAATGGTGGCTATTATGGTAAGAGAGTCTCATCCGGCTGCTTCTGAGGCCCTACAGAGGTGATGGGCCCTCTCCCAAAACCCATCTTGCCTCCTGGGAGCCTCATGGTCAGCTGAGCTAGGGAGAGCCAGATGGCAGCTCTACCCCATTCGCCTGAGTCTCTCATCTTTCAATCTCTATTTCTGTCTCTGTATTTCTCTCTCTTCTCCTACACCTTGCAACTTGCCTTACGGTTTATGATGCAATTATCCATATGTATATTCAGCCCGGCAAGCTACCCGTGTCGTATTTGATATGCCAAATACCAGTAACAATTATAGACCTCATTCCCATGACCTAATATAATGGTTTGAGGCTCTTTATGTTCCTGGAGCAAGCAGATGCCCTTGGGCTCTACTAGCATGAGAGAGACATATGGAGATAAGATGCAGACGCTCGAGCAAATCGATGATGAACGGGAAGACAAAGTGATATAGTGATACAGTGATATTCAGTAGTGAGTTCTAGTGTGATATTCACTTGATCACTTGAATCCGTTATTCATCAATTTGCTCGAGCGGGCGCCAGTAACATTTCCATTGGACCCTATCATGTGCCAATGTAGACAATGGCATCTGGTTGATTCAGGAATATGAAGAGCCTCAAACCGCTTCCTTCAGGGTCTTTACAGGGAAGTCTGACCATCTTGTAGGTGGGCGGCCACGTGATCTTTTGACATCCCGTGGGATCCAGTCAGTAATAGCTCTAGTCCAGAGGTTGTCTCCAAATCGCATTACATGTCCAGCCCATCTGATTTTCGATGCCTTGGCAAACGAGACAGCGTCCCTGATTCTGGAATAGCGACGGAGGTCAGAACTGTGGAATCCTTCTCTCACTTGAGTGAGGCATGATATTCCAAACATAGCTCTTTCGATTCCTCTCTGGGAGACCCGAATAGCATTCTCATCCTGCTTTCGTAGGGCCCAGGTCTCTGAGGCATATGTTAATGCAGGGAGAACGGTGGAGTCAAAGAGATGTGCCCGGAGCCAGAGGTTCTTTGTCCTTTTAGCTATTTCTTCGATGCCTTTGAAGGCATTCCATGCCGCTCTCTTCCTCCTGCACAGCTCAGGTTTTAGGTCTTTCATCATGCTGACTTCTCGACCTAGGTACACATAACTGCTGCATTCAGAGATGTTTGTTCCATTGAGAGTGAATGGGGCCTCAGGAACTAGTTCATTCTTCATGAACATTGTTTTCTTTAGATTCAGCTGTAGACCTATCTTTCCACATTCTCAGTCAAAGTCAGCCAGCATTTGTGCCGCTTGGCTAATGTTTGGTGTTATTAGAACGATGTCATCAGAGAAGCGGAGGTGGTGTAGTTGCCGACCATCTGTCTTCACTCCCATTCCTTCCCATTCTAATTGTCGCATGAGTTCTCGAGGGTGGCACTGAAGAGTTTTGGTGAAATGGTATCACCCCTGTCGAACCCCCTCTTTTCACATTAATGATCACTTCTTTGTAGAATGGTGAGATCCTGGTGGTGAATCCGTAATACAGCTCACGAAGGATCTTGATGTATTGGGTTTGAACACCCTGTTTGGCTAGGGGCTTCGATGACTGCTTCAGTCTCCACAGAATCAAAGGCTTTCTGTAAATCAATGAACGTGAGACAGAGTGGCATCTTGTACTCCCTACAAACCTCAATGAGTTTGGTTACTGTGTGGATATGGTCGATTGTGCTGAATCCTTTCCGGAAGCCTGCTTGCTCGCAAGGTTGTCCTTCATCTAGTGTTCTGCTAATCCTGTTCAGGATGACTCGTGTAAACAGCTTGTAGATGACAGACAACAGGCAGATGGGGGAGGTAGTTGCCGATGTCGTGAATGTCTCCCTTCTTGAACAGTAGAACTGTCCTGCTGGTTTTCCATTGGGAGGGCACCTTGCATTCGACAGGTAGCGTGTGAAGAGCCAAGCTAGTGTATTGATGAGTACCGACGGCAGATTCTTCAGGTGTTTGGGTCTGACTTTGTCTGGGCCTGGTGCTATTCCCTTCTTTACCGACGAGATGGCATGTCGGATTTCAGAAGGGAGAACGTTGGGAATGACATATACATCCTGTGGAATTTGGTATGTGGGAAGGTGGATGTGGCTATCAAAGAGATTTGAGTAGAAGTCCTGGATAATTTTCTCCATTGCCTTTCTGGAAGATGTGACAGATCCATCAGGGCATCAGAGGGCAGTCATCTTGGTCTTATAGTTACGAAAGACAGGCGGGCAGTGCGAATCCTTTTCCCGGCTTCTGCTGCATCTTCCAGTATTTCTGCTCTTCTGTCTTTGAGGTCTTCTTTTATTGCTTCTCTGCACCGTTTAGCAAGCTTGGACATTAGCATTTGATCTCCTGATGCTCGCGCCTTGTCACGTTGGCAAATGAGCTCGAGAGTTTCTGAAGACAGGCGTTCTTTTGTGTCTTTCTCTCTCTCGGCATTCTTTGCACAAACATGGAGGTGCTGAACCAGTCGGTTGTATTCTTCATCGATGTCATCAATGATGGTATCTTCCCATGTTGCTGCAATGGTGCCAAAAGAGTTCCCAGTTGGTGGTCGTTCTGGCAGTTCTTTTCTTAAACTTTGCAGCCTTTTCTCCCTGTTGTGGGAAGTAGAATTTTGCACCGAAGTAGATGGTGGTCCGATCCTGTTTGGAATTTGGGGACGACAGCTACATCAGTCAGACAAAACCATCGATTGTAGATGATGTGGTCAATTTCATTGTGGAACTGTCCGCCAGGAGATTCCCATGTCCAACGTTTTGCTTCAGCTTTCTGGAACTGTGAGTTCCCATGAATAGTCTTGGTGGACATGATGAACTCAGATAGTCTCTCACCCTGTTCGTTCCATTCTAGGCCATGGGTCCCGATGTGGAGTTCTTCAGCTGATCTTCTTGGTCCTATCTTGGCATTAAAATCACCAACTATGATCTTGTAGAAGGTGTGATCTTTTTTATAGAACTCCTCCAATTCCATGTAGAATTTCTCAATTTCATCTTCTTTGTATGTGGATGTTGGTGCGTAAACAATGAAGATAGAAATTGCTGGCAGTGGGCCACATCTCTTCAAGTGTAATCATCCTATTCGGTTCATTAGACATTCAAATGAATCAAAGTTTATGGCCATGTTCGTGTTGACAAGGACACCAAAGCCACCGATGCCTCTTTTGTTGCATGTTCCAAGGAACAACTATTCTCCGGTGTCAAATACAGCATGATGTAACTGACACCTCCTCGTTTCAGTCAGAACAATGATGTCGTACTTGATCTTTTGCGCTTGCAGCATCAGATTCTCAATATATGCTTCCGATGCCAGCGTACGTGCATTGAAAGTACAGACAGTCATTTTAGTCCTTCTTCATTTTGGCAGCCTAGGATGGCCATGAAATTTTATCAGGCACTGCTTGTTTGCCTTTCTTACTGCTGCCATATTAAGGGCTCTTTCGGGGTCAGAAAAATAAACATTTCTGTTACATATCGAACACGCATCGGACAGCTTGCCAGGCTCTGCATGAGGGCGCTATATTCTCATTAATTTGTGGGGCTCTCTCAGAGGGGTGGGTAGAATATTTATGGTAATTTGGAGGTAATCATGAGGCCGCTCGCAAGAACGGGGAAAGCTGGTTTCTGCTCTGCCGGGTGTACCTGTGTCTTAGGCTCAAGCATTCCTGGGCTTGAAATACTCTCCTCTGAAGGGCGGAGAGTGGTGGGTCCTTGTAGGCTGGGTTTCTGACAACCCAGGCTGGAGACTGGATTAATCTGCTGGGTGGAGATCTTACCTGCTGCAGAGTGTGGATTGTGAAGATCGCTGCCAGCAAGGTGTGAGGATTTCTCTGGGCTCCTCCAAGGCTCCATGGGGATGGTGGACTCGGGTCGGAAGTTGCTCTCATGGTCCATGGAATGCAGGGGGTTCAACGGGAAAGCTGGTTTCTGCTCTGCCGGGTGTACCTGTGTCTTAGGTTCAAGCATTCCTGGGCTTGAAATACTCTCCTCTGAAGCGGGGGTCTCTGCATAATGGGTCCTTGTAGGCTGGGTTTCTGACAAGCCAGGCTGGAGACTGGATTAATCTGATGGGTGGAGATCTTACCTGCTGCAGAGTGTGGATTGTGAAGATTGCTGCCAGCCAAGGTGTGGGTTTCTCTGGGCTCCTCAAGGCTCCATGGGGATGGTGGACTCCGGTCGGAAGTTGCTCTCGTGGTCCATGGGGGTTCAACTTCAACGGGGAAAGCTGGTTTCTGCTCTGCCTGGTGTACCTGTATCTTAGGTTCAAGCATTCCTGGGCTAGTGTGATATTATAGTTCCTCATTCCCCATCAACCTCCCGTGGTGTTTGTTACAACTACAATGATCATTATGGTGTACAAATGTGAAAGATCCTGGGAAGGACCTGGTCCTAGCCTACTTTGTTATCTAAGCCTCTTGTGTGACCTCACACTGTCACAGCTGTGCGTCTGGTCTGCCCCTTCTCTGTTTCATCTGGTTGCGGAGGCTGTGAGCCCGTAGCTATGCCCGCCGGCATGGAGAGGGAGGAGCCCAAATCCCTGCTCCAATTCTGGCCTGTGTGGCTTCTCTCCACATGACTGCTTTTATCCTAGGAGCTATGTTGTTCTTGGCCAGGAACTAGCCAATTCCTCAGAGACTCCATGGGCCGCTCCATGTGGCTGGGCAGCGCAGCTGTGTATTTGGTCTGTCCCTTGTCCAGTTCATCTCTTTGTTACCATTTTTGGCATATCAAATACACCACAGTTAGCTTGCCAGGCTCTACCATGGCTCTGGGTTCATCCCAGGGGGCCCAGTCTTTTTTCTATGTGAGACCATCTACCATCCAGGGCCCAGAGGTCAGAGCCCCGGAGGTGTAGACAAGGCTATCTCCCTGTCTGCCACCTGCCAACACAGCTGGACACTGCAGCCACACCTGCAACACCTCCAGGGGCAGGTAGCCTCTGACTTCATTCTTTTTTTTTTAATATTTTATTATGCCACTGTGAGATAAACAATTACAAAGATGTTGATGTTTGACCTCGGCCATCCAGTGTTCAACAGCCATCCCTCCACCCATGCCCATTTCCCACCACCAATGTCCCCGATTCCTCCCCTTCCCCTAGCCCACCTCCATGGCAGGCTCTTTATCTCTTCTTCTCTCTTTCTCTTTCTCTCTTCCTTCTCTTACACATTGTGGATTGTAATACATACATTTAGATGTTATCATGTGTATCCCCTTGCCTGTATTCAATGCTCAGTTCTAGGATGGTATCATCACTTTCAACAATTATTAGTACACTGTTCCCTTCTCTGTCTTACCTAACCCTGACTCCCACATGTTTGTGGTGGAAGAGGTCTTGACTTCATTCTTTTAACATGATATCCCTCTCGTTTCATCCATGTTTCACTGTAAAGAATCATTTCATCATTCTTTACATTCTGTATCATTCCATCTGTATATGTCCCAAATTTTCTTGACTCATTAATCTGTCATTGGACACCTAAGTTGATTCCAAACCTTATCTATTGTATTGAGTGAATAATGGTGTGCATACATCCTTCTGAATAAATGTTTTTATTGTCTAAGATACCAAAAAGTGGAATTTCTGGGTCATATAGGAACTCAATTCTGAGTTTACTAAGACTGTTTTGTACTTTATTTCCATAGGGGTTGGACCAGAAGCTGTTCTGACAAGCAATGGATGAGAGCTCTTTTTTACACCCATCTCTGTCAACAAAATTTGTTCCCAGTATTTTTGATATATGCCATTCCTATAGATAAGTTTTTAAATGAATATTTATTAAATAACCCTATGACTTTATTCTTTCTTTTGTATAAAAGAGACCAGATAAATGAGATGAATCTAGATGGCTACTTAATAGAGACACCTCATCAAATTCTAAGGGTTTTTGTATCAAGTAAGAAAGGAAGGAAGGAGGAAAGAAAAAGAATAGAGGGAAACAAAAATGCCTAAAAAACAAATACCTGATTATCTTTTTTTGACAGTACTGCCAGAAGAGGTTTTCAACTAAACTTAGTTTTTAGATGACTGCAGTGCACTATTGCAAGGAGCAATATTTTCTAATATCAAACCATTGCAGGATATAGTTAGAAACTAGAAGAAAGGGAAAAATCTTCATCAAGAAATTTAAACTTGTTCACAGCAAAATTACAAGATTACATCATAGCCAAACAATTCCAGAATTTCCTAATATGTGGCCCAGCTTCAGAGGACACAGTGACATTTCATCAAAACATAAATTCATCATTTCCTTAATCTGGCCTTCTTTTTATTGGTTGGTGAGCTGCAGGGATTTTCTTTCTGATCAGCAGTCTGTCAGGCACATTTTATTACTCTGACCACACAGAATAAAACCACCAACATCATGCCTTATGTTGATATTCTCTTGTCCCTGTTCCAGGATTGGAACAGTCATTCTCTATCCTTAGTGTTGCTCCATATTCACCTGGAGGCCTGGGTTAGCACACTGACAACTACCTCCTACCTCCAAGATTTCCAGGTCTTGAACAGGCCTGAAAACTTGTGTTTCTTGTAAATTTTTAGATGGTGCTGATCTGCCATTTAGAGACCTTATTTGATACCCTCAGCCTATGATAATACTTTTTATTTAATTCTCAGTAAATAAAAAGTATTTTTGTAGTGATGTTTCATGAAAAGACACTGTCTTTGATTGTGCTTCTGCCAGGGAAGGCTGAATAAAGGTCACAGCTTGCTTTTCTAGAATTCAGAAATAATGCTAAAGGTTATTGATTCAACCACAGCTAAGGAAGAGGTTATTTAGTGCCAGGTTTTATGAGTCCAATGCTGGATCAAACTACTTCCAATGAGGAAATAGCACTGAACTCGTTATTTTCCAAACCCTTATGAGAAACAATGGAAACTACTGAATAAAGCATGTTCTTGGTTGTGTGGCTATATTTGAGTGTTCTCTCTGAAAATGGATTGAATCTGGTTGTGTCTTTCGAGAACAAAATCTCCTAAAAACCCTCAAAGTTTTTTATGATAGAAAAGAGTATTAATACTTATTTGATAATAAGTTGAAGACTTTGCTGCCCAGAGCCCAGGAAGGCATGCTTATAAACATTGAGAGAATAAGAAGGAATAAATGTCCAGAGAGAAAACCCACATGATGGTACATATGCCTAACATGAATGCCATTCTGAGTTTAATCCCTGACACTGCATGGTCACCTGAGCACTATTGGGTATGATCCTGGTAGTTCCAAAGTACCCCAAGCCTGGCTCCTATTTTTAAGAAGGAGGAATAGAATTCATATTAGATTAAGCCATATAAAGTCATCAATTTCAGAGGTCAAAAACAGGTCAATATTGATAATTTCATGTACTCATCCTAATAATTAAGGTAAGATTATATGCTGACATAAACAAATTTCCAGTGCACAAAATAAAGCTATAATTTCAGTCTCTTCTTCACTGATATGTGACT
>JAJIBD010015154.1:0-23275 GCA_021461705.1 Cryptotis parvus
TGTCTCTTTTCCCCTCCCCTCACCTCCTCTCCACTCCACTCCTCTTCTCTCCTCTTCTCTCCTTTCTTTATTTTATTCCTTTCTTTCTTCTTTTTTGGATTTTAGACCACACCCAGTGGTGCTCAGGTCTTCTCCCATTCTTGTCTCTGTGCTCAGGTATCACTCTTGGTGGACTCAGGGGCCATATGGGGTAGTGGAGATTGAACCTGAGTTGACCCTGTAGAGGGCAAGTGCCCTACCCACTGTACTATAGCTCTGGCCCCCTTTCTGTCTTTTTCTTCGGAAGACTCTGTTCAACCATCACTTCACTCACCCTGGAAGACCTTGGCTGAAATCTCCAGGTGGAAGATGTGGATGGATTTTCTGAGATGCTGTGATCTGTAAACCCCTGAGTGGCGCAGGGCAGGAGGAAAGGGAAAGCAGGTGTCCCAGAGACCAGAGCTGGGATCTTCCCACAGATGCATCATTGTTGCTGTGCTGTCCCTCCTCCCTGGGCTTCATCTTTCTGGAACGTGAAAAGAAAATGGGAAGATGGGATGTCCTCCACCCCTTGGGCAGGTATGGTGCAGCAAAAGGGGAGTCCACCCCAGGACATGGCCTGATGCTCGGCCAGTAGTAGGTGCCACTCATGCACCATTAATCAGCATCAGTACAGGATCACATCTGGTGCGCCTTTGGCGGCTCGCACCTCCCTGGCAGTCGCCCTTGTTATTGGTGACTAAGTTGCAGTGAGAGTTTCTGCAGCTGGCATTGACATTAGCACCTGAGTCTAGAAGAGGACTGCCAAGATAAAGCCACATTTTTCCTCCCTATAGAAACTGAGGTCAAGACAGAACAATCAGAAATGACAAGGATACATTCTAGAAGGGATTTCTGGCCACTGCTCCCTGTTAGTGCCTCCCAGCTGTACCGATGGCAGCTGTGGACCCACTTTGAACTGTTGTCAATCCATGTCCTATCACCCCGTCATCCTGGCAGGCACTCCAGTTTCCCAGGGGCCAGAAATTTGGTGAGTGGCCATCAACCTGCAGAGAGAAAGAGAGAAGGTCCTGAGCAACATGACAGAGCCACCCCCTCCACTGGTGACATCCCCACTCCTACTGGCCTCCCACCGCGCTCAGGTGAGTGTCTGACTGTTCTTGGACAGTTGGACCTATGGTCTGAGAGTGGACATGCTGGAAGAGCTGAAGAGGAACATGAACTTGGGCTGAGACTCTGTCGAAGGACAAGCACCGTTGGGCCTCATTCCAGGAGTCTTAGCCTTCTGATGCCTGTGGACAGGCAAGGAATTCCAGAAATGGGGAGACAGCTGAAGACCAGAAAGATGTTTTTCTGGACTGAAATGGGGTGTTTGGAACCAGATGGTGGGGATCCAGGCTGTCTCAAAGGTTTAAATGGGGGCGGGGGTGGGGAGAGCGGGATGCACCTTGATGTGGTGTTCACGGGGGTCCCTGTGCAGATTCATACTCATCCATGGGGACCCTGACTCTTTGTGGCTCCAGAGCTGCCCTCCTCATGTCCAGGCCATCAGTGCTGCTCTTATTCCAGCAAGAGGACCTTGTTATCACCCAGACCTGCCAAGAGGAGTCCAGGGTTGACCTTGGACTTTCAGTGTCATGGTCATAGCTTAATCTCTTTCCTGCCTGAACTTGTGAGGAGCGAAGCAGAGTGGCCAGAGCTACTGAGAGGTGAGATGCATCCCTGCAGGAGCAGCAGGGGGAGGAGCAAGTCCCTGCCCCTGCACCCCACCCCACCTGCTCCCCTGTTCCCCCTCCCTGCCCAGCCTCAAGCTTAGGGGGTCGCCTGCAGCTTGAATTCAGAGAACATTCATTTTCCACCCAAACACAGTTCACTGTGTTAATTCTTCCATGACCCTTTGACTCATTCAGCCAATATTTCCCGAGCTGCAGTTTTCTGCTGAGCTCAGGCTGGGTGATGCTCTGAGCGTAAAGGGGAGCCTGGAACCAAGTGACAGGAACCTACCCAATGCTAGAGAGATACCCCCATCACCTGCAAATGTGGAAGTCCAGAAGGTTTATCCCATGCCACAATATCCCTCCTGTCCTTGCCTCCACTGGACACCAACGTTCTCCTTTATGATGCTCTTCTGCAGGTACTTCTGTGAGAGCCACTGCCTCATGAAACGAGTAGATGTGGTTCTATTGAAAAAGCTCTCTTGGGCCAGAGGCATCACACAGCACACTGCCTTGCCTTGCTTTGCATGTGGTCAGTCCATGTTTAATTCCCAGTATCCTATATGGATCCTAGAGAGGCAGAAGCCCAAGGCATAACCAGTCATGACCTTAAACACTTCTCCAAACATAAACTAAGTTCAAATGTCAACAGAGTTGGTGGCTTTGCATGAGGCCTCACCCTGGTTCCATACCCAGCACTGCATAGGCGCCTATGAGCATTGCGGGAGTGAAGTCTGAGCACAAAGGCAAGAGTAAGTCCTGAGTATGGCAGGTGTGGCCCCAAACACATCCCACCAAGCTACTTAGCCTCAGTGTGTTGGAGAGAGTATATGAAGGAACAAACATGGTCCCCGAGTTTCCCCCAACAACCCCACTGTAAAGGGATGAACCAGAGGATGCTTCAGGAAGGATGCCTGATGGAGACACAGGGCCTGTTTCCCTTCTAGGATGCCCCTTTTTAGGAAAGAGTCAGGGAGAGGACGAACTTGGATCATGAGTGCTGCAAGACATATTTGAAGGGAAGGACACAGACCTGGCTTCTCTCTGGCCACCACTGTAGGACAGGTCCAGGTGCTCTCCTTTGGCAGAGTGGAATCATGGAGGGATGATGGGAAGTCAGGTGTGGCCGCGGGAGAGGCAGGAGCTGGCTCGTGTACAGAAACACGTCAGCTTTTCAATTCTCCTATCTGGGAACCCTTAGGAGGTCTTGGCTTTGCAAAACAACATATTACCTCTGAATCTGAGCCTCTAAAATGCTGGCAGGGGGCCGGTCCAGCCGGCACTGCTGCCATATGTGTTTAGAATCTCATGCACAATAATTAATTTCCATTCTGCAAAAATGAATAATTAATATAGCATCCGGCGTCAAGGGCTCCAAACAGACATTGACACATAGTAAGGGACACTGCGCTGTCGAAAGCAAACTTTTTTAAATGGCGCCTCTCGAGAAACAAAGTAACTTAAAAGGAAAGGGAAAAAATATCCTTGTCTTGGCGACAATAGGGAATTGAACTTCTTCCAACCAAGAGGATAGGCCAAGCAGGGGGTGACGAGTTGCGATTTGGGGAAGAGGAGGGGGTGGAGAGAAGAAGGCGGAGGGCTGAAGGAGTGATAGGGGAGTCGACTAGGCAATTGAAATGGTAGGGGTAGGAGAGAAAACACAATGGCGGTCTTAAAGGAGCTTCCAGTACTCAACTCTCCTGGGATTTTTCAATATGCAGCCACGGCGAGAGCATGATTAGAAGGGTTAGAAGGGTGGTAAACTTTGGGGAACAAAAGGGATTCCCCAGGTCCCCTCCATTGGTGGGGACAGAGAGGCTATGGGAGTTGCTCACAGCTCAGCTTCCTTCCAAAATTCTCTCTTAATATCATGTAAAGTGCCCGTGAGGTCTCTTAGTGTGTGGCTGGCCACAGCAGGTGGTGTGGGGTCATGTGGGCGGGGCTCCAGAGCTCACAGTCTCTCACTGTTCCTGTTGTGTTTCTCCTGATATTAATAGAGTTTCTTTTTTTTTTTTTTTTTGCTTTTTTGGGTCACACCCGGCAATGCTCAGGGTTACTCTTGGCTCTTTGCTCAGGAATTACTCCTGGCGATGCTTGGGGACCATATGGAATGCCAGGAATCGACCTTGGTCGGCCGCATGCAAGGCAAATGCCCTCCCCACTGGACTATTGCTCTGGCCCCCAAAGGGATTTTTTTTTTTTGCTTATTTGGGTCACACCCAGCAATGCTCAGGGGTTTCTCCTGGCTCTGCACTCAGGAATTACTCCTGGCGGTCGACGTTAATAGAGTTTCACTTGGTAACAAGGAAGGGCCAAACCCACAGGACAGGAGAACTGATCCTTACAAGTGAGTTTGGAGGGAGGGAAGGGAGGGAAAATGGAGGGGATGGGGTTGGTGGGTGAGGGGTGGGGACATGGGTGAGGGGTACAGTGTTGGAATTCTGGTTGTATGAAGCCATCAGTAACAACAATATTGTGCATCACAGAACTTCAGTCAATAAGAAATTACAAGATAAAATGACAACTGAAATGAACACAAATATGTGTATAATTTTTTTAAAGAAAGCTTTCCTGAGTGAAGGAGCGAGCAGTGGGGATAAGAAGTTACCACTCAGGCTCTGTCCCTTCTGGAGAGATGAAG
Source organism: Cryptotis parvus (assembly GCA_021461705.1). Classification (NCBI taxonomy): domain Eukaryota; kingdom Metazoa; phylum Chordata; class Mammalia; order Eulipotyphla; family Soricidae; genus Cryptotis; species Cryptotis parvus. The sequence continues at coordinate 4,336 of JAJIBD010015154.1, forward strand.
GTGGGTTCTGGACTTGAGTGTGGATTAATGGTCCCATGCCTTAGGTTCATTCAGTACAGTGGAGCTAGGACCACGTTATGAGGTGTGGGTGGTGGTTGGCTCTGGTGTGCGGTTTATGGAGACAGAGCACTGTCAGCCTTTCCCCTGGACTTGGAAGTGTTGGATGCAGGAAGCAGCAATGGGAACAACCTCACACATGCCCAGTATGGACACCAGGGTGTCTCCTTGTGATTCTCAGCCAACGGGACCCACGGATCAATGTGAGGGCCCAGGGAAGAGGTGCTCTCAGGTCAGGCGCTGTGGCTCTGGGGATTACTGGGTCGCCCCTAAGCTGCACAGGTCTACACCCAGACATGCTCAGGGGACCATATGGTGCCAGGGCTTGAACCATTCATGTACCCAAGTCCCTGTGCTCTTTCCAGACCCCAATATTCCCTTTCAGCAGATGATGAATCGTCTGAGGGTCATAGATGCTGAAAGGGTCCCACCAGGTCAAGTCCTTCAAGGGCAGTGTGGGACTGGCTCAGTTTGATCCACTCCTACCCATTTGGATAACCTGGAGCACACCCTAGGAAAGAGGGGTCCAGGGGGCTTTTGGAAAGATCTATGTGGTGGCCAAAGAGTGGCCTGAACAACAGTGACCCTGAAGATTGTTCTTTCAGGACAATCTTGGCTTCCTGTGCTCTCCTTCAGTCACGTGGTTGATGTGAACTGCCACAAAAGTTCAGGAAATCAAGTTTAAGGGTGGGTGCTCTGGTCCTGTCACTTAGAACAGAGAACACACTCCCGCTAGCAGCTCCCTGTAAGCTCCATCTTGCTCCTCAGTCCTCCTTCACTCCTTTCTTCCCATCTTCCCCCTTCCTTCTTTCCTTCTCTCCTTCCTTTCCTCTTCATTCTCTCCTTCCCTCCCTCCTTACTTTTAACCCTCCCTCCCTCCCATCATTTTTTCTTTTTCTTTCTCTTACTTCCTCTGTTTCTTCCTTCCTTACTCCAACCCTTCCATCCTCCCTCCCTTCCTGTTTTTTCTCCCTCTGTTCTTCCCTTCTCTCCCTCCCTCTTTCTTCCTTTCTGTCTTTCCTTCCTTCCCTTCCAAGCTATGCTCCGAAGGCCCCAGGGCCCCTCCCAGTGATCCTCAACTAACTATGCTGATGCTTCAGTGCTAGAACTGGAGGCTGCCGAGATGCTGAGAGCTGGGTCTTACTTGGTCCATTCTAGCTGTTCTCAGGCCCTCCAGAACTGCACCTGGTGATGGTCCAGTACCCTGCAGTGCCAGGAGCCAAACCTGGGCCAGCTACATGGAAGGCATGTGCTTAAGGCCTGTACTATAACTGTAACTCCTGAAAACTCCTACTTTACTACTCCATGTGCCCGTGACTGTGTACATGCTGTGCGCAGACAAGTATGCAGGTGTGCATAAGTTTATGTGTGTACAACTGCATGTGTCTATGTGTGCCTGGAATCTGATCATCTTTCCTAACAGCCCTCACCAGCGTATCTGACATAACGGATTTACTGTTGAAGGTAAATGTTGCGTTTCTACACTGTAGGCATATGGTTCCAATTAGAGGGATCACAAACAATTTATTGATCTTTTACACAAAGAAAATAATGGCAGAAAGATTATCCTGTGATGATGGGGTGTGGAGGGCTAAGAGGAGGGTTGAACTGAAAACAGTGGAGGGAGTGTCTGGACTCAAGCATGATGCCGGCCTGCGCTGGCGGAGCTCAGGTCTGAGCGTGCCCTGGCTCCGAGATCAGGGCCAAGAGCTTCCTGGGAGGATGGATTTGAGGGGGCACAATTAAGAGTCCAAATGCCACCTCTAAAGCTTGGGACTCCAGTGGCCTGTCAGCCATAAGAAGGATGTGGATATACCAGTGCAGAAATGAGGGTGCTGGGGGGCTCGCACACTTATAGAGACACACACAGACACAGGCAGACATATGCAGACATGCAGGCACACACAGACACACATAGGCACACAGACACATGTGGACACATAAACACACTCAGGCATACAAGACACATGCAGACACACATGGACACATGCAAACATATGCATGCCGATACACACAGACACACAGACACACATAGACACACATAGGCACACTGACATATGCTGTTTTCCTCATGTCCCCTCAGCATGTATCAACATGCTGACACACAGACACACACTGACATACAGGCACATACTGAGACATAGACACACAGACACATGCTGACACAGGCACACACAGACACACTTAGTTATACCCAGACATCCCCAGATTCACCTAGACACACATAGACACACATAGTTGTACCCAGACACACACAGAAACACGGAGACACAAATATATGTAATCAGACATGAAAGACATACTCAGATACACATATACACACATATAGACACACAGACACATCCACATACATACACAGAGAGCACTAGACACACAGAGACACACAGAGACACTTCCATACACACAGAGACACACAAATACACCGGACAGTTAGATACCCACAGGCACACTCAGTGACACACAAGCACAGCACACAGATATACCCAGACACATCCACAGACACGCATGAGCAATAGAGACCCTCTGCCATATACAGCACTGTGCAGTGAGCAGCTTCAGGGTTCAGGAACATTCTAGAAGCACAGGGAAAGCACTGCAGGGCTCTGGAGCTCTTTAGGGCTCCCACTGCACGTTATTTTGAGCTGAGTTTTCTTCTCTTAATTAGGTAAAATCCCGCCAGTGTCCAGGGCACTAAGGACCCAAACATGACTCTGGCCCCTTCTCCAGCACGTCCCTGGCCTCCTGGGCAGGACAGCAGTGACGGAGACTTGACCCGCAGGCCTCAGACAGGGGGCATTCCCACTCGGGGCTCTCTCTACCCACAGCCTCTGAACCCTGCAGTGTTTGCAGAACGTAAGGGAGAAGCTTTGATCTTGTTCTGCTCTGGGAAGAGCTGAGCCACCCCCCCCCACCACATCTGCAGGGTGAGATTCTTCCTACCCAAACCCTCCATGTCTGTGCCCACCTCCCCACCACCCCTATGTCGCAAGAGGCCACCCTAGGGGTTGGGCTGGACATGAAAGGGACCTACCGAAAGAAGCCCAAATGCACTGCCCTGCCCGGCTCTGCTCCCCCTTTGTGGATGGGGAGATTTCAGACCTGACCCCACTTACTGCAGTGAAGTTTTGGAAGGAGACTCCCCAGGAAATGAGCAAGGCAGCTCTTCTTTTTCTTCTTTTGGTGAGCAGATACACAGATCACAATTTTGATTTAAATGAGACCGTTTGCACCATCCCCGTTCTCTGTAGCTTTCCGTGAACTCCAACAGAAACTGCTCCACAGAACCGGAGCCCGACCACCACTCCACATCTTGCTGAGCGCTATTCTACTTTCTGCCTCGGGAATCTGATGCACCCAAGGATGCACGGCTGTGGCATCAGACAGGATTTGCCCTGCGCTGAAGGACTTATTTCTCTCTTGGAGTAACGTCCTCAAGGTTCGCCCCTGCTGTTGTAGATAGCAAATTCCTTCCCTTCAGCTGCTTCTATCCACTCCAGCTGCCCTTGACGTGGGTTCTGCTGCATTGGCAGCTTGGTCCTGGCTGTGCAGAGACCCATTCCCGACCTGCCCTACAACACTTTTCCTAGCTCACCTAGAAGGGAGTTGTTGGATCTTAAGGAGTTGTATGCTTATTGCCCAGAGGCCCTCCTGCCTCAGCTTTTGAGTCTTGAGAGGGGATATGCAGAGGACACATGTGGATCTACCCAAAGGCAGATTCATGGGAGGTATGATGGGGGATGCCATCATGGTGGGCACCACTACATAGGTATGACTCATCACAAACTCCGGTGGACACTGTTACGTGGATGGACTCCAGTGGGCAATGCTCTGTGGGTGCCACCTGTCATCGACTACAGCTTCCTTTGGCTCCCCAGAGTCCAGTAGTGAGTTCCTCAGCTAGGGGCAGTTAGGCATATCACATGGAAGGGCAAGGCTGAGAGCCACAGAGTCCATCTCCAGGTCACAGATGCCCAAGCTGAGCACCAGCTCCCTCATGGTGGCAGGCGGGCCATGGCCACGTCAGGGAAGCCGCAGCTCAGCCCTTCTAGGGTTCACTTGGTCTTCACAGATCGTGACTTGGGTGTTGGATCCAGTGTGAAGCGAAATGATGCATCAGGAGGGGCTGGTGTGGGTCATGGGGTAAGGTGCCTGCCTTGCATGTGGCCAACTCCAGTTTACCTCCTGCCACCACCCTGAGCCTTGCCGGCTGTAGCCCCGAACCCCCCAATACACCGGGATGGCTTGGGTGACCTTAGGCACTGCACCCTTGGCTTTTCCCATTGAACCCCTTAGGTCACCTGAGCACCACTTGGGAGGTCCCCAAATAAAGCAAAATAAAGTATAAAGAAATCCATTTACCCACACAGGCCTAATTGCTGTAAACAGTGTATCGTTACACCATACTTCAGGTCACAAAGCATAATCCAATTTCTAAATCAAGACCCCAAACACGTCTCGCAGCAAACACTCATGGCATGGATTATCGACTTATTTACTCTTTCATTTTCCAACCCGCTTGCTTCAGTTCCCAGGGCATGCAAGGCTCTGTCCTGGCAGCAAAGGGTATCTGGCCCTGGACAGGACACTCCTTCTCGGCCACCACCACCCACCCAGTGTGTCCCACACGGTCCCTCTTTCTCACATGGAAACAATGAGACCAGGGAATTTCCAGGACACATCTCTGGAATGTGGAAAAAATGGAGGAACTGGAGCAAACTCCATAGACACCAGTAGACCCCGGACACTCCACAGATACCAGCGACTGTGCTGTCTGTCCAGGAGCCCAGGAGCCTGGACCCTCTACCTGCTGCTGTCCATCACTGATTTTCAGTGCCAGGGTGCATCCAGTCCAGTAGGATGGACATGGTCCCACAGGTCAAGCCCTGCTCCCACACAGCAGCACCTCGAAATCCATGTCTGCTTCAGACCCTCACACCCTGCACTGCCGTACCCATGGGCACGGCCTTCTGTCAGTCTGCCTATCTGCAAAATGGGTCCCCAACTCTCTCCCCCATTCAGCTACAGAACAAACAAGATGATGGTTTGTAGCATAAGTCTGCTGACAGCCTGTACCCACGAGTGCTCATTCTAGGCAGGGTGCAAGATGGGAGCTCTCCAAATGTGCTCCTGGGGGAATGCATGTCCCTTGTCCTCCAGCACGGCTGAGGTCCAAGTGCACCTGCAAGAGGGGACTCTGGGGACTCCAAGGACAGGAGGGACCCTCTCAAGCTTTGCTCGCCGAGCAGGGGTTTGCGCCTTTATCTGCTCCATGGTCAGGCCAGGGCCTACAGTGGGTGGGGTGGGCAGTGTCTGGCAGACCAAACCGGCTGTGCTGTGCCCTGACTGGGGCTGACGCCACAGTCTCTGCCGGGTTTCCTGCGTCTGGAAGGGGCTGAAGTGGTGAGCGGTTTCCTGTTTCTCTGTAGTGCAGGACGGGTCTAATTGGAAAGACATGTTGGGCTGCTCTGTCCAGCATGTGGGAGCCGGGGTGGGGAGTACAGCATGCCTAGGTCCTATCTGGGAAAGCATCAGGAAGGGGACCCAGGGTGTGGCGGGACAGGGACCAGCTTAAGGGACTGCCCTGAGCCAGTCTTTGTCCCAATCTCAGCCTGTCCAGTCTTGCTCAGGACCTCCCTGGGAGCTGGGCGTGGTTCTTTCACACCAAGATGGGAACCATGTGTGGACACAGGCGGGCAGACACTCCTGCTGCAGGCAGCTGTCCTTTTCAAGACCTACATCAGGATCCGCAGAGGGGGCAATGGCCTCCTTTGTCTTGGGAATGCACCCCAAGAGTTAATCAAGGTGTGGGGACACACAGCAGCAGGACTTGGGGGTCAAGATGGGGGCTCAGACCATCCCTGCCTACTGGCCTTTGCCCTGGTGGGGTCCCCTAGCAGCAGAGACTGTGGTCTGCACTTGAGTTGGGAAGAACATGGCAACTTCCTGTCTTATCTCTTGCTTCCAGAACTTAATGCAGGGGTGAGGAGTTGCAGGATTTAAGCTCTTCTCTCCACCCCACCTCCCTTCTTCTCCCTTCTCACAGGTTTTATTCTCAGCCACAAAGTCTACTTCGCAGCAGCTAGAACCATCACAGATGCCTGCTAGGATTCTTATGGAGAGAATCGGTCCATGCACGTGAGAGGTGAGCTGGTCAGGAAGGCAGTGCTCTGAGTTCCTGTAGCTCGGGGAGTTCCCCACCATGTCCCCCATATCAGAGGTGATTCCCACCACTCCACCATGTCCTTCACACCAGGACAGATTCCACCATGTCCCTCACACTAGGAGAGTTCCCACCATTTCCCTCACACTAAGACAGTTTCCACCATGTACCTCATACGGAGACAATTCCCACCATGTCCTCACACTAGGAAAGTTCCACCATTTACCTCACGCTAGGACAGTTCCCAGCATGTCCTTCACACTAGGAAAGTTCCCACCATGTTCCTCACACTAGGACAGTTCCCATCATGTCCCTCACACAAGGATGGCTCCCACCACGTCCCTCACCCAGGATGATTCCCACCATGTCCCCTCCCACCAGGATGGTTCCCATCATGTTCCTCACCTCAGGATCAGGATGATGCCCACTATGTCCCTCACATCAGGAGGGTTCCCACTATGTCCCTCACATCAGTAGGGTTCCCACTATGTCCCTCACATCAGGAGGGTTCCCACTATGTCCCTCACATCAGGAGGGTTCCCACCATGTCCCTCACACTAGTACAATTCCCACCATGTCCCTCACATCAGGAGGGTTCCAACCATATCCCTCACACTAAGACAGTTCCCATCATTTCCCCCATGCTAGGGCAGTTCTCAGCATGTGCCTTATACCAGGGCAGTTTCCACCATGTCCCTCACACCAGGACAGTTCCCACCATGTTCCTCACACTAGGACAGTTCCCACCATGTCCCTTACATCACGATGGTTTCCACCATGTGCCTCACACCAGTGACAGGTCCCACTATAGCCCTCCTACTGGAGAGGGAGGAGGAAGAAGGAGGATTCCCTCCTGGTTCTCAGTAACATGGGCTAGTACACACTACACACTATGTCTATCTGAGTTTCAAAGAAGTCATGTTGGCACTGCAAAATCTTAAGGTTACATTCAGGCTCACTGGAACTCTGACCTCCACTTTCTCATGCCGGATAGACACTGCACTAGATTTTCTCCCATGTGAAAATTATGTGTCTGTGTGCACATGATCCATCTGTGCATCCATATGTGTCCATATCTGCACATGAGCCTGCTTGTCTGTGAATATGTGTATACGTGTGGGGCCTGTGTGTTTCGTTGGTGGTGACAAACATGGTTTCAGGGCAGAGTGTTTTCAGGTGTCTGTGTAAGTCCCACACATGCATGCATGCTTCATGTATGGAGGATGTGTGTATGTGCTTGTGTGCACACATGCATGTAGGGCATGTTAGTGTGCAGTAGGTGTGACCTATGCACAAACAGTATACACAGGGTCGGTGTGTCCCATCTGGTAAATTCTCAACCCCAAATCTCCCGTCCCCATCTTCCACAGTGCGGTCAAATGTCTCTCATCTCCACGGTGCAGTGAAATGTCTCTCATCTCCACAGTGCAGTGAAGTGTCTCTCATCTTGAAGTCACTCCTCACAGAGCACCTGCTCTATGCTGGGGTGACAGTTGGCCATGGATGTCACTGAGGGGCCTCACAAGCTTCAGACAACTTCCCTGCAGGTGATTGAGCTACAAGTGACCACCCCAGAATGGTAGGACCACAAGGGGCTGTGGGGGTGCAGTGGGGACACAGGGTGGGCTTCTACCCCCTTCGGTTGTTCAATAAAGCTCATGGAAACCTTCAGGAGCCTCGATGGCTGACAGGCATGGGAAGAGCAAGTGGCAGACCCTGGGCTCAGGTATGCAGGGTCAGCAGCTAATGCCCTGGACCAGTAAGAGCCAGTAGGAGCCCTTGGGCTGAGCCTGCTCTACCCACAGGAGACCGGGGTTTGCTCCCCAGCACTGCAGACTGTGAGTAGCCCCTGGGTATGATGGGATATGACTTTCAAACAAAGAGAACTTGTTCATACATGCCGAGTTTTAGTGAAAAATTCCTTACTGTGTAGACCTAACCTTGGAAGAGATCTTTTGCCCTGTTAGTGTGTCATTGGGAGGGTCCTCATGTCCCCCAGCTTTGGATATGGAGCCTTGGCTGGAGAGCTGAGCCTGAGCTCACTCCATCCACCACACTGAGAAAATGCAGGTATGCCCAGTCTGCTTACATGGAGGACAGGCCAAAGGGTCTCCATTCCAGTCTGCCTCTGGGCTGGGAATGTGTCTGAGTTCTGTCTGTCTGTCCCTTGTGGACAAGTCAGCCTCAGGGGGAGCAAAGCTGAGAGTCAGAAGGTGAGAGTGGGTTTCCAGTCCAGGCCTATGTCCCCTGGCCTGCTGTTTGGTGGTCCCTGCTCTTTCCTTGATGGGAGCCCCGAGGCTCGCTTTGCCCATTCTGCCCTCCAAGGGATGCAAGGGTGATTGGAGGGTCACAGTGCCACGGACCTTCTAAGGACCCGCAAGAGCAGGAACGCAATTCCAGGCTCATGTTCTAAGCAGGTGCTGGTCCCCCCCATCTCTGGAGGGTTTTCTTGACCATATTTGGAGGAATCCCTGGTGCTCTGAGCAATCTAATTGATCCCAGGGCCAGACAGGGCCGAGTCAGCGTGAGGCTCTGGCTTGCTGCAATCATGCTATTTTTCTGAGTTGAGATTCACAGGAAGTGAAGCCACACTTTCTTTTCTTTTTATTTTTGCAGGCAAATGGGACTGGGGGTGGGGTGGTAGCCAGCAGAGGAACAATGGGTTGGTTCCTTGGCCTCCCTACAGGGCACAGACGTATTTGGTCAAGCAGAGGGGCAGGAAATAATTATTTGTTGTACATTTATTTTCAGGACTCTGGGTAACATGCAAATGAATCCAAATATGGCCCGAAGAAAGCTCTGCTGCTGTTACAGACTGTCTCTTCATCCTGCCCAGGCGCTCTGAGCTTTTGGCCTGGAGACAATTCAGTCTCTTTTAATGAGACAAGCGTCACCAGCCCCAGAGACCCAGTTGCACCCTGGCACGCCGGTCACTTTTCCTCAGAGATGGCTCCAAAGGCATCTTCAGATGCCTGAACAATGGACAGAGGGAAGAGGAAGTTTGTAACCAGCACAGAGTTGGAAGCCGGGAGCACCAACCGCCTAGGCAGTGACCACCTAAGCAACATCATCTGAGAAGTGATTTCACTTATCCTACTAAGAGGGTTCTCACCTGTGAAATGGACACAAGGATTTCACCCCCTCTACATGCTACCAAAGGAAAAGAGCTCCTGGATACATAAACTGGGTTGAATGGTGACCATTCCCCCACCCCACCCCACCTATCCCCAGAACCTCCATGACTTTGTCTGATGGCCCTCGGAGGTGTCATAGGTTAAGGTGACATCAGAATCAAGAGGGTGGCCCGAACCTGAACAGGCCCAAGGTTGCAATAGGAAGAGAAGACACAGACAGAAAAGAATCATATACAGGCCAGGCAGAGGCCTGCATGTTGTGGCTGCAAGTGGAAGCCGGCCCAGGGAAGTCCCACCATCCCCAAGAGCTGGAAGGAGGGAAGGGCGCCCTTAGTCCAGGAGGGGAGGCAGAGCGGCTGGAGACCGCTGGCCTCACAACCGTGGGAGAAGACATTTGGGTGGAGAAGACATTCGGGTGGTTTAAGCCCCCAGGTGGTGGTGTCTTTGTTACAAGAGCCATGATTGCTGTACGCACTAATCAATAAACGTTTGCATAAAACAAAGGCTTGGGAAGCGGTCCCACGGGTCTCGCGGTTCTTACTTCTTGGTCTAGAGTCACAAGGTGCAGGGAGGCTGCAAAGGGCATCAAGACAGGCTCAGACAACCCTAGTGAGCTCTGCATCTGCATTTCTCAAACAGACAAGCGCAGGTCCTAGCTTCTGTTTCACTGGAGACCACCAGGATAGAGTTGGACACACTGAGCTGACCAGGGAACAGGTCAGTCAATGACCCACACCTGAATGTGTGATTTACGCCAGGAGCACAATATGGTTCTAAAGGCCAGCGACAACGCCCCATGCTCAGGGTCCCATTTCCTGCTTTCTCTGATATCGCAGGGCAGCACATGGGCTTACGCCTTCCTGAGACCATGTGCGACAGACACACTGAGCAGCGCCCATGGCTCCACAGACACAGGGTTCGTCAGCGCAGAAATAAACAGCCACAGTTACTTTTTAAGACGGGTTGTTATGGTAAGAAAAGTGTTCAGACTGATCAATTTACAGCATGTCTGTATGCTTTCCTCGTGGGTTTATTGTGGCCGTAATAACAGGGTGAGCCCCACTAGGAGGCAGCGCTGGGGATCCGTCCGTCACATACGTGGACCAACAGCCAAGGTCTAGCATCAGGCTTGACCTAGGTCCATGAAGTGGAAACTGGGTTCTGGGTTCTAAGTGGAAGTGGTGGCGTGGGGGGTATAGTGGCGGGCATAAGGTATAGCTCCTGTTTACCCAGCTGGTTGTGAGTGGTTCTTGTTCAAGCAACAAGAAGTCTTCGACATCTTCACAAAACCCCCTTGAAGACCGAGGTTCTCCAAGTGAGGGAGGGGCATTTCATGCAGATCAGCAGGGGCAATGGTCAACCAACCAGAAAGGAGAATGCTTAGCCACTCAGAAAGGGGAATGGTTAGCCAATAAATAGAAGCTCAGCTAATTGGAATGATAATGCAATCATCATGGGGCATGCTCAACTGGGGTGGGGGGATGCTCAGCCAATCATCAGAGGGAATGCTTACCCAATCAGAAAATCACAAAGGGGAATGCTCAGCCAATAAGAAAATCACAAAGGAGAATGCTAGTTCCCACCCTGGCACTAGTAGGGCAGCAGTGGAGAATTGCAGGGAATAGATTGAGTCAGACATTCCCTATTTGTCATTCAACATTTCTTTTGCTTTGGGAACTCGCACTGGGTTGGACACTGCAGGGTGAGCTGGGAGTATAGGACTGAGCCGTTTTGTGTTGGGGACAGGGTAGGTAGCAGCTTTGGAAAGATCTGGCATGGTCTTTTCAAAGTTGTGCAACAGGGGAGTGGGGGAACGTTATATTCCCAAAGGCAGGTGTGTCTCCTCTGAGACGCTGGGTCCTCTCCACCAGATTTGGTGGTGATGGTTGTGGGATATAATGAGGGGCTCTTCAGCGTTCTCAGGACTCAGGGGCACCCCAGGCCTTTCCCATGGATGACTCAGGGCTCCCAGTACAGAGGCAGGAAGCAGAGGGAGATTCCCAAGACTGATTGTTTTCTTTGCCCCTTTTGTGTGTGGGGAAACCAGCGCCAGCAGCCTATGTCTCATTCAAGGTCAAGGAAATTCATTCAAAGTCCCATTTGGGAGCCCCATCTGCAAGTCCTAGTACCCAGAGTTACCTACTCAACTCATGAACAAGCACGGGTCCCTTCTGTGTGCTTGTCAGAGAGGAAGAGAAGATGGGTGATGGGTCCATGAACCCCGGGGGAGCAGGACTCAGGCCTCAGGAGTTCCAAGTGTCAATAAGAGCCCTTGGGGGCCATGACAAAATGAGGGAAGGTTTGGGAAATGAAGAAAGGACAGTACCCTTGGCCCTGGCCCTCCCAGTGGGAGTAGAGCTGTGAGGAGAACGAGCAAAGGATTTGAAGACACGTGGCACTCTTGGGCTGGGAAGGGTCTAGGGCAGAGATGTCTTTGTCGGAATCCAAGCAACAGTTTGCCCAGTAGCTACCATGGAGGACATTCGAACAGAGGAAAACCAGAGAAGCAAAGGGCCTTTGAGCTTTGACCGCAGACTTACAGGGGAGGGCAGAGACAGCCAAGTGGATGAACAGGGCTGTAGAGCGTGTTCAGAGACTTCTTGTTGCTTGAACACTGCACAGTCTCTGTGAGATCTCACGTGTCAGCCAGGGGAGGGCGCAGGCTCCCTACCTTGCCAGCAATGAAAAGGCTGAAGCCACTCTGGTCATTCTCTGCAGAGACAAGTGCCTGATTTGTGGAGAGCTAATGCACAAGGCAGTTGTGAGATGCTCACACAATGCAGGACTGTGAACTTGGGAATGTTTGGCCCACGCGGTCAGTCAGCCATGGAGTATTGCCTGGGTGCTCAGTCTGTGCCTGGGGATTTCGGGATAGGGGATACAGCTGTGATTAAGTCAGAGGTGACTCTTCCCTTCCATGTCTAGCCTAGTGGGAGGAAGATGTTATCCACCGGCCAAAAAGTGAATGAATGGGATGGTTTCAGGTAATAGGAAGTGAGAGAGGCTTTCTGGCAGGGGTGGATGAAGTCATGGAAGAGGCATTGCTGAAGTGCTGAGCAATGTCTGCACGGGGAGTGTGTAGACTGGAGGAAGAGCAAAGGGAAGCCAAAGGACCCTACAGAGAATCCATTTAGAGCACTGGCAAATAGTCCACAGTGCTGTAGGGGTAGAGGAGTGATGGCGTCTTAATACCGCTGGGTCCTGTGGGCACAGTGGGGGTCTGGTGCCTGGCCAGCAGCCCCAGCGGTTTGGCCAATCTTAGGTTTGTCCCGTCAGTAGGTGTGTCAGTAAAGAGTGATGGGGGGGAAGGATCTTTTTGTTCAAAAATGCGAGCAGCATATTTGCTGATCCCTTAGGCAGCTTCTGTGCGGTTCTGCTCAAGTAACTAAGAGAAGATGAGCATGACTGGGAAATGCAGCCTGCATCTAACTCTTACTCGATCTTCCTCTTCTAAGTGTCATAGAAACAGACAGTTGTTCTGTGGAAAATCTTGTTATGAAAAGGTCTAGTAAGGAAGGAAGTTTAAAGTCTTTTAAAATCATAATCCTGCATCACTTTCGAATGACCAAATTCCTAATTTGTCAAAAACATGAATTATTTTTTCTATATGTAGTTATGTATATCATGGCAAACATTAAAATAGAAATAGAAAGAATATATACTTTGAGAAAAATATACTTACATATGAATGCATGTTTGCTTAATTTACAAGGGCAACAAGAAAAATAAAGAACAACGCACTTCTAGATAATTGTTTTACTTTTCAAAATGAGTTTACAGTCTCTGGGAAAGTCTCGAAAAATTTTTTAGAAGAATATCCCAACTTTGAGGAGTATTTTTGCTGTGAAAGATGAAAAATTAATGGACTCTACTTCCTCCTTTATCTCCTTCCAGTTCATGACTTTTATTAGTTGCACTTTTAAATTAAATTTTGTCTTCTTTCTATCATTTTTATGGCTTACACTTTCTTTGCATTTGTGATCTTTAATGATGTTTTCACAGCTGTTTAATTTTACTTCCATGATGGAATCAACACACTACCTGGGAGTCTCAACATAGCTCGTGCTCGTTGACCCTGGCCTTTGTTGACTAGGTTTATGGTCAGTAGATTGTTTAAGAATCTTTGTTGCTGCCATAGTTTCTTAATGGTGTCTTTCACTTTTTTATGGTTGAAGACTAGCATGGAGGTCATTTGATAGTTTACTCTGCTTTGCCTCTGACATTCATTTTTAATGGCAATTGTCTTGGTACTAAATACTGAAGTTGTTTGGCGCCTCTGTAATGTTACTGCTGATTTGATTCTTTATCTATGTAAAAAATGCAATAGGTCATTAGAGAGTAGTACCAATTATACATATATTGTCTATATTGTCCCCTTTTATCTCTTTCATAAGTATTAACCTCTCTATAATCATTTTGGTTGATTTTATATTTTTATCTCAAGCAATTTTTTAAAGTTTATGATCAAAGTTAAGAAAAATCCAAAATTGTATACCCTTTTTTCTTTATTCTAAAATAACTTCCATCTTTAATCTAATTTTTCCCATTTCTTTTCTACATTATCACTTCTTCTATGTGTCCAGTATTTTCCTTTATAGAACATGATGTGGCTTTTAAAAATTTATATACAGGAAAACTTCTTAAAAATCTAGAACTATATTCCCCAAGTTTGTTTTTCATTAGCACAGACAATGTTTCCTGCTATAAACATACATATATGCTAGCGGCTGCGCAGTTCATCAATAAATGCTTTATTTAGAGGTGACTACAAGAGTATGCCATCTGCACGGCAAGCCTGGAAAACTGCTCGTGTCATATTTGGTATGCCAAATACCAGTAACATTTATATTAGGTCATTCCCATGACCTAATATAATGGTTTGAGGCTCTTTATGTTCCTGGAGCAAGTGAATGCCTTTGGGTTCTACTAGCATAAGACAGGACATATGGAGATACTACTGGTGCCCGCTCTAGCAAATAGATGATGAACGGGAAGATAGTGATAGATAGTGATATGCACCACAGGTTGGTTTTTCCTTTCTTCTGTTTGCTATAATTCATATATTTTGTGACTTTTAAAAAGGTTATCTATAGACAAATGGTATGAAGAAGGATAAGGGAATGTGAGCTGGATCAGATGAAAGGTGTAACTCTGAAAAAATTCATCTTATTGACAAAGCCTATGATTGATCTTCCTCTGTGCATGCCTTCATCACTTTTCGGCATTTGCCATTTTGCTGTGACTAAGGACAGAGCCCCAGGCTGTGTGTGCTCTGACACTGACCCTGGCCCTTCCCTTCTCAAGGGTCACTTGTCCCTACCAGCATCGATCAGATGCACTTATGGCGGAAGTCTTGGATCAGAATTCTCAAAGGACACACAATGCATAAGTTCAAAGGTGGAATGCACCATGGCTCACCATTCTCTACTCCCTCCGTTAAACCACATGGTGTGTGGCAGTTGTACTCCACAATTTAAAGACTGATGTGGAGACAGTGCCCTCAACAATATTCAAAGATGGCTTTCCTTCTCTCTTATTTGCATTCCTTTTTTAGAAGTTTGCCATTTTTGGGGGTGGGGGAGATGCATAATAACTGAACATACAGTAGATAGTAGAGTAGGGCAAAAATACATTTTCTCTGCTCTTATTTTAGGGGGACAATTTCTGTGATTTGCAGACTGAAAGAGATGAACATCCAGGGCCTTTCCAAACTTCATAGTTTTAACTGAGGGAAGCATAAGTCAATTTAGTTGAAGACTTTGAACTAAAAGCCAAGGGATTAGAGGGTCAATATTGACTTTGCGGTCCAAGTTTTGCCAAGAGTAACGTGAGTGTAACAATGAGAATATTGACTGCGGCTGGGAGATTGTGACTCTGGCCTCAGCGCTTGGCCAGGCGCTTTGCTTATTCAATTCTGATCCAAACAACAGCTCTCTGAGGTGAGATCTGTTAACCCTGTTCTACCCAAAGGGAAGTAGGAATTGGAGAGTTTGAAAAACCAAGTTACTGAATCAAGAACCAAGTCAGTAGACCCACACCCTTTCTTTACTCCATCTACTATAGACTGGAGCTAAATATAAGATATAAGTTAATCACTGTCTTCCCGTTCATCATCTATTGGCTCGGGTGGGCACCAGTAACATCTCCATATGACCTGTCTCATGCTAGTAGAGCCCAAGGGCACTTGCTTGTTCCAGAAACATAAAGAGCCTCAAACCATTCCATCAGGTCATGGGAATGAGGTCTAAAATTGTTACTGGTATTTGGCATATCAAATACAGCATGGGTAGCTTGCCAGGCTCTACCGTGCGGGTAGCATACTCTTGAATCATCTCTAAATCCAGCATTTATTGATTGAACCACGCGGCCGCAAGTGGCCACGTGAGCCAGGCTGTAATAGGCTGGTCTGCTGGGTGGAGTTCTGACAAGAGGGAAGTCTGAATGTGGAAAATGGAGGCCCTCATAGAGTGGGCGGGGTCGTCTGGCTTGTTGCAAGGCTCTGCTGAGGTGGCGGGCCAGAGCTAGAACCCACCATCCTTCCTGGGCGCCTCGTGAGCGGCTGGGCACAGGGAGAGCCAGTAGCAGCTCTGCCCCATGTCTGTGAGTCTCTGGATCAGCATACCTGAGCCGGATTTAAAACAGACTGCTGTAGGGGTGGATCTCGATGAATTGGGCTGTGATAGGCTGGTCTGCATGGTGGAGTTCTGACAAGAGGGAAGTCCTGATGTGGAAAATGGAGGCCCTCATGGAGTGGGGCTCGTCTGTCTTGTTGCAAGGCTCTGCTGGGGTGGCAGGCCAGGGCTAGAACCTACCATTCTTCCTGGGTGCCTCGTGAGCGGCTGGGCACAGGGAGAGCCAGTAGCAGCTCTGCCCCATGTCTGTGAGTCTCTGGATCAGCATATCTGAGCCGGATTTAAAAAAAAGACTGATGCAGGGTGGATCTTGATGAGCAGGACTGTGATAGGCTGGTCTGCTGGATGGAATTCTGACGAGAGGGAATTAGGGATGTGGAAAATGGAGGCCCTCATGGAGTGGGGGATCGTCTGGCTTGTTGCAAGGCTCTGCTGGGGTGGCGGGCCAGGGCTGGAACTTCCGCCATCCTTCCTGGGCGCCTTGTGAGTGGCTAGGCACAGGGAGAGCCAGTAGCAGCTCTCTACATAAGTTAATGTAGATTATAATAAACCCAGTAATTTTAACTCTAAAATGTGATCCACATGAAGTATGACCCCTTATCCTACCTCCTGCATGGGCATAGCAGCTAGACCAGCAAGTGAGAGTAAGTGAGAGCTTCTGAAATGTGCTCACTGCTTCTCCCCATCTGTTTCCGAGCCCTTTGCATCCTCTCTTTAAGCCCAGTTTTTGTGGAGGGGAAATTGCCTCTCACTGGTCAGAGCAAACATGCTCTCCCTGCCCGTGTGTTCACCTCCTTCTCGTTTGAATGTTCGGGAGCAAACGAGCTGTGTGTTCATCTCTGTTCTTTGGTAGCTTCACGAGTCTTCTCAGAGTGGTCTTTGCCTCCTCCTAGACCTGGTGGTGTTCGTTGTGGTTCATTAAAGGTGTCTCCCTTTGCCTTTTATATTTGCTAAACATTAAAAAATGTTTGACAATGGAAAAGGTTTCAGTCTTTCAGTGAGACTAGGTGTGGCCATCTCTATGGGGTCATCAAAAGAATACCAACATTGATCAGTGGCTTCATGAAAACCAGTGATATTCTTGAGAAAATCATTTCCTGAAATTTAGAACGACACATGTGTAGCTCATAAACGAGGTTTATCCATTCTCCAAAAAGCATCCCTGGTTATCTACAATTGCAGCACTTTGCCTCTGCTCCCTGTAAATCTTTTCATTGCTGCATCTGCCTTGCCATGTTGGAATGATATGTGCTGTCTTCTCAAGGTGTTCTGAGTTTCCATTTTTCTCTGAAAAGCTTCTCCCTCATCCTTATAATCTAGTTCAGAAACTGTCAGACATTTAATATGAGCTACGTGCCCTGCAGGGAGCTCTGAAAACAGATGTGCATCAAAGAGTCCGGGGGAACCTGGTTCTCATTACTCAAGAGTGATGAGAAGTATGACCTGGAAGATGGGGATGAGATGGGTTGCTTCCAAAAAATGCTGACCTTAATTTTCAGACCTCCACCCCAAAACACTTCTGTGGGAGACTATGTTTATGCTAAAGAGGTGACCCAATGTCAAAATGATACTTTTGGGACTGAGCAGATAATGCAGGAGCCAGGGGCACACATCTTGTATGCACAATGCCCAAGTTGGATTCCTGATACTAAACAACTGTATCACTGTATCACTGTCTTCCCGTTCATCGTTGATTGGCTTGAGCGGGCACCAGTAACATCTCCATATGACCTGTCTCATGCTAGTTGAGCCCAAGGGCACCTGCTTGCTCCAGAAACATAAAGAGCCTCAAACCATTCCTTTAGGTCATGGGAATGAGGTCTATAATTGTTACTGGTATTTGGCATATCAAATACAACATGGGTAGCTTGCCAGGCTCTGCCATGTGGGTAGCATACTCTTGTAGTCATCTCTAAATCCAGCGTTTATTGATGAACCACGCTGCAGCAAGAGACTGCGCCGAGTCGTGCTGTGATAGGCTGGTCTGCTGTGTAGGAGTTCTGATGAGAGGGGAAGTCCGGATGTGGAAAATGGAGGCCCTCATGGAGTGGGGGTAGTCTGGCTTGTTCGGAGGCTCTGCTGGGGTGGCGGGCCAGGGCTAGAACCCGCCATCCCTCACAGGTGCCTCGTGAGTGGCTGGGCACAAGGAGAGCCAGTAGCAGCTCTTCCTTATGTCTGTGAGTTTCTGGATCAGCATACCTGAGCCAGATTAAAAAAAAAAAAACTGCTGCAGGGTGGATCTCGATGAGCCGGGCTGTGATAGGCTGGAGTCTGCTGGGTGGAGTTCTGATGAGAGGGAAACTCCGGATGTGGAAAATGGAGGCCTTCATGGAGTGGGGGTCATCTGGCTTGTTGTAAGACAAGTTACTAAACAACACCCCCAAGTATCATTAGGTTGCCCCTGGTGTTCCTGAAGATATAGCATCCCACCACTTGATCCAATCATTGAGCCATCTGACCCAGTTGGCAGGGGATTATGGCAGGGGGTGACCCTTGGGTCCCCTGAACATTAGTTGGGAGTTTCATTGCCCAGAAAAAAGATGCTGCTTTATTGTATCTGGACTTTGATTTGACTTCACAATGGCCAAGGGGTCAGCTAACCTTGCATGTGGGGTTCCCACATGTTGAATGGGGTCTGGGATAATGCCTTGGTTCTCTCTCCTGAACCTCAGAAAGGGTCTTCCTGCATCTCTCTCCATTCTGACATATATCCACTCTGTTCAGGTTCCTGCCTTCTCTGGGTCTTCAGAGTAACATTCAATAGAATACAAAAAATCAAATTTAGACCAGATAAACTCATAGCATGTAACATTCAGAGATGATACTTTGTCTTTGTTTCAAAGAATGCGTAAAGACATTCTTTATGATTAGAGTTTCATAAAATTCTAAATTTTCAGCTGAAAAGATGTTCAACTTCATATCCCCCAATATTATTTTGGGTCCAATGTGGTCTTTGG
>JAJIBD010015155.1:0-13768 GCA_021461705.1 Cryptotis parvus
TTTTTCTAAATTAGGAGAACTGCCTTCATTAATGAAGGAAGCAGATGAATAAAAAAATTGCTTACAAATTTAGAACTTGCCAATATAGCAGTTGATTTCAAAATCATAACACCTACACAATTTACATCTGTGAAGTAAGTGCTTCTTCCCGATCTTCTGAACAAAATACTGTGTGAATTCATTTGATTGATGGACCCTAAATTTTGCCCAGTTTCAGAAACATCTTGGAAATTTAGTTTTTTACTTTTACCTCTTCTCCATGTTGAAAGTGGGCTGAAATAAAAGGCAAATGGGTGAGCAAATAGTATCTACCATAACCCCTCATATAAAAGAGTTCCTTTGGATTACAAAGGAAAAAAACATGAAATGGCTTTTAAAAATGAACATAAAAATTATATGAAAAACTTATAATTTAGAAATGACTTTTCTCCTAATTGGCAATCAGTAGTTTTATTTACTTAAAAAATAGAATGAGATTGAAAAAAACAGAATATTATATTGGCAGCAAGAAGGCACTGTTAATGGTAAGAGAATAAGATTACATAGGTCTCCTACATTCCCTTTTTGGAAGGCAATTCATGTTCAAAATTATTTGCATATAGCTACTTCATTTAATAATCTGTCTTTCAGAAGTACCAAAATTAACAAAGTGTGACATATAATAAAGAATTCATTGTACATGATATAATATAAAATAATTAGAAATAAATTATTTCTAATTATTTTATACCTGTACCCTAGAAATCATCTAATTATGTTAAACCTATACCTAATTACCTAGAAATTATCAAAATTTCTAGGTAATATTATTACATTGTACTTTCTCTAGGTCCTGATATTCATTGGAAATCAACATTTAAAGTAGAGAACTGAGCATTGACTATAGGATTTAGAGGTGATTACAAGAGTATGCCACCCACAGGCAGAGCTTGGCAAACCTCCCGTGTCATATTTGATATGCCAAATACCAGTAACAATTATAGACCTCATTCCTATGACCTGATGTAATGGTTTGAGGCTCTTTATGTTCCTGGAGCAAGCAGATGCCCTTGGGCTCTACTAGCATGAGACAGGACATATGGAGATGTTACTAGTGCCCACTCGAGCAAATCGATAATGAACTGGAAGACAGTGATACAGTGATTATTACATTGTACTTTCTCTAGGTCCTGATATTCATTGGAAATCAACATTTAAAGTCTAGATTGAGCATTGACTATAGGCAAAGGGATATGGAAATCAACATTTAAAGTCTAGATTCAGCATTGACTATAGGTAAAGGGATATGAATGATAAACTAACTGTATGTATTGCAAGCCACAATGAGCAAAAGAAAAGAGAGAGAGAGAGAAGAGGTAAACAGCCTGCCACAGAAGCGAACTAGGGGACAGGTGAGGGAATTGGGGACAGTGGTGGTGGGAAATGGGACTGGTGGAGGGATGGTTGCTGGAACACTGTATGACTTAAACCCAAACATGAACATCTTTGTACTTGTATATCTCACTGTGGTATAATTAAATATTAAAAAATAACAAAATAAGATAAAATTTACAACTACTTTACACAGATTTTAAGACATCTATTTATAAGAGCATTCCAAAACTATGTTAGAGATACACCAGTTTTTGAATTTCAATGTCATTAACATGAAGTTATTAGTATGCAAACAATAGCATTCTTTTCTAAAAGGTAAAATTATATGAGCATAACTTGGCATTTTAATACAAAGCACTACATTTGTTGTGGTAGACTAAAAGCCACGATGCATCTTTCCATCCTCCATTTCACAAGTCCCTAAAAGATGCTGCAAAGATGGTTTATTGTCTTCACAAGAGAGCCCCATTTTTGAAGTAAAATTTGTAACTTATCCATTTCCATTTATATACAAAGAATCTAATAACTTTCTTGCCTATATGTCTGTGTATGTGTATTCTGGAAGAAGATACATTTCATTCTTAATAATTATTGCTTCAGGAAAATGAAATTAAGTAGAGGAAGACTTATTTTTAACCGTGAATTTGTTTAAATATCTTACAAGTTACAATCCTCTATAATTAAAAATGTCCGTTATATCAATGAAAAGGCACTCAGCTATAATATCTAGTGATATGATCACAGAACATTCTTTATAAACATGCCTATGAAGTCTCCTAAGATTGTTTGTCTAATAATCAGCAAAACTTCAAAACTTCTGAGTAACATTAATTAATTTTATTACTATTCCTAGGTCCTCTCCACATCACACAAAAAATTTGCCTATTATAGCACTTTTCCAGTTGGTATTAGACGTATGTGCTAATGAATGCTGCTGCTAAATTCTGGTGCTATAAAACTGCACAGAACTTTACTCCAAAGGGCTAAAATACCTATCCCAGAGAAATGTGTAATTATTTTGACTTCCCTTTGACCTGAGAAGTAAACATGACTTGAAACTGTGCTAGACATTTTCAATTAATTAAAAATATGGCTAATGGGGCTATATTTATTTTCCCTTATGTAATATGCCTTATTTCCTCCAGCTCCCCCTAGTGTTTTTGGCCCTGAGTATTAAATGAGAATTTAGAATTTATGCAATGAAAGTTTAGATCAATTTTCCTCTATGTATTTAAGTTAACAAACCCAAATATCACTTCAAATGGCACTGTCCATTTTCATATCATCAAATGTTACCTTCTTATCAAAACCTATACAGGTAAACTAACACTGAGATTCTGATTTCAAACCCATTTTACTTTGCATAAATATATATTTCTAAAGTACACAGTTTTGGGGCGGGCGATAGCCCAGCGGGTAGGGCGTTGCCTTGCACACGCGGGGTTCGATCCCCGGCATCCCATATGGTCCCCGAGCACTGCCAGGAGCAATTCCTGAGTGCAGAGCCAGGAGTAATCCCTGAGCATTGCCTGGTGTGACCCAAAAAAAAAAAACCAACTAAAGTACACAGTTTTGCTCTTCAGATCATTGGGAGTCTACTACGTATTGGATTATTCTCAGACCTTCTGTATAAGGTCTAGAGTAAGAACCCTTTTAAGTAATCAGAAGGTCATCAGTTAATGCAGAGAAAAATATTTGACAGGATACACACCCAATCATAATAAAAAAACTCTCAACAAAATAGGGGCTAAAGGAGCGGCTCATCTAACTTATAGCTGTTTACTACAAGCCTACAGAAAACGTTGTATTCAATGGATTAGAATGATTAATATTGTCAAAATTACAATCTTGCCCAAAGCATTATATAGTCCTGTAAAAAATATCCATGACATTTTAAAAAAGACTTATTTTAGATGCTATTCAAATTTATAGAGTACCGCCTCCCAAATAGCCAAAGCAATCTTAGGAAATAAGATGGGAGGTTTCTCTCTCTCAACTTCAAACTACATTCTAAATTCCTATGAAATCAAGCCACTCTGGTGCTCAAATAAGAATAGACTCGACCAGTGGAATAGAATTGAGTACCAAAAAAAAATCCTCCAGTACAGGGACAGTTAATCTTTAACAAAGAAGAAAAAAAGTCTAACGTGGAGCATGGAAAAGCCTTGAATTCTGTCCTTGACAACTGTTGAGAAAACTGGTTACAAGTAAGAATGTGAATGCAGATTAAAAAATATTTATGTTAAACCTGAATCTATAAATTATTTTGAGGAAAACAGAAGTAGAGCACTTTACGACACTGAAATTAAAGGTACTGAGAGTTGATTAAATGCCATTGGCCAAGTCAATGAAAGCAACGATAAACAAATGCAACTATATGAAACTAAGAAGCTTTTGCACTAAAGGTGGAAATTATCACAAACGTATGGGAGTCAGGAGGCTAGGTAAGACAGAAAATGGAACAGTGTGCTAACAATTGTGAGGGTACTAATGCCAACCTAGAACTGAGCATTAAATAGAGGCAAAAAGGATACACATGACAACCCTTTAATGTATGTTCTGTAATCCATAGTCTGAGAGAAAGGAAAGAGAAAGATAGAGAAATGGAAAGAAATAAAGAACCTGCCATGGAGGAGGGCTGGGGGGAGGGGGAGGGAACCGGGGACGTTGGTGGTGGGAGATGGGCACTGGTGGCGGGATGGGTGCTGCTACACTGTATGACCAAAAACCCAAATATGAACTTTTTTAATTGTATATCTTTGTAATTGTAAAAAATAAAAAAATTAAAAAAAAGAAATATAAAATATATTAGAAATATAAAACACATTAGAAATATAAAATATATTATAAATAAAATATGTCAATAATAAAAAAAATTTTAAAAAAGGCTATGATGGGGCTGGATAGATAGTACAATGGGCAGGACAAACCCATCCAGTTCAACCTTTGCTCACCATACATTTCCCTGAGCCCTGCCAAGAGTGATTCCTGAGTGCAGAAATAGGAAAAAGTCCTGAATAAATGTCCATATTGTTTTCCAAATAACAATGAAATAAGACACCTCACAGACTTATTTCTTCCTCCACTCCTGCAGCTAGAGGAAGAGATAAACAGGAACTTCCATAAACAACACATACTGGCAGGGAAAAATACATGATTAAAAAATAATGAGGGGGCAGGAGCCATAGCCCAGCGGGGTAGGGCGTTAGCCTTGCAGGCGGCCAGCCTGTGCCAGCCTGGGTTCGATCCCGGTATCCCATATGGTTCCCTGAGCACTGCCAGGAGTAATTCCTGAGTGCAGAGCCAGGAGAAACCCCTGAGCATCGCCGGGAGTGACCCCAACCAAAAGAAAAAAAAATATAATGCACTGCATCACATATCAATAGGAAATAAAAAAAAATGAGATACTGTCTCAAACCAATGAGACTGGCACACATCACAAAGAGCGAAAGCAAGTGTTTGCATGGATGTGAGGGAGAAAGAGTTCTCATTGAATCCTAGTGAGAACATCACTGGTTCAGTCTCTTCGGAAAACAATATGGACATTTGTCAAAAACCTAGAAATTGAGCTTTCCTCTGACCCAGCATTTTTACAGCCTGGTATTTACTCCAAGAGATCCAAAACTTTATTTATAAAAGATGTTTTCTCTCCTATGTTCATTATAGCACTATTCATACTAGCTAAAATTTGGAAATAGCCCAAGGATCCAAGAACAGATGACCTGATTAAAAAAAAAAAAACTGTGGTGTGTACATATAGACAATGGAATTCCATTGGTTACTACAAAAAGTGATATGCAAATCAGGGAAGAAAAAGACATTAAGGGCATCCAGATAGGAAGGGAAGAAGCCAAGTTATCACTATTTGGTGACAATATATACCTGGAAACCCGAAACCTCTACCAAGAGGCTCCTAGAAATAATACATTCCTATAGCGAGTAGCAGGGTACAAAACAATACCCAAAAGTCAATGGCCTTCCTATATGCAACACGAAAAAGGGACTTAAAGAAACTATCCCATCACAATTCCGAAAATCAAATACCTAGGAATCAGTTTGACAAAGAATGTAAAGGATCTCTACAAAGAAAACTACAAAACGTTTTCAGGAAATAAAAGAAGACCTGAGGATGGAGACATATCCCTGCTCATGGATCGAAGGATCAACATTATCAAAATGGTAATCCCCTAGAGCTTTATACAGATTCAATGCGGTCCCTATAAAGATCCCATGATGTTCTTCAAAGAAATTGAACAAACACTCCTGAAATTTGTATGGAATAATAAAACTCCACGAATACTAAAGCAATCCTTGGGAAAAGAAATGGGAGGTATCACTTCCCCAACCAAGCTCTAACGGCAGTTGTAATTAAAGTGGGTAGAAGAGACAAGAGTATCTGCACATCTCAAATAACAACCACTTAATCTTCGATAAGGAGCAAAAATTTACGTGAAAAGCCTCTTCAAAATGTCTGAGGGCACACAGTAATGAACTTAGACCTCCTTCTAACGCCAGAAAAGATCAAAATGGATTCTAGATCTCAACATCAGACATGATCATAGTACACGAAAAATAGGAACGCTCACATCGACGAAAAGTATCTTAAGAAACACCACTGTCCAAGCAAATGGAGCAAAGATAAACAAATGGATGTAAAACTAAACCTCACCTCAAAGACGACCGAAAAGACACAGGGGATCACCCACACTGTAGCACCCACAAAAAAACAACCAGTCACAGACCACACACTTCGAAGAATTAGATTACGATGAGGGACACAAAAAACAGTTTTTACTAAATGAGAAGACCACCTGAAAACACAAGAGTAGTGATAACCTAAATATCTGGCTACACAATTGTAAAAAAGAAATGAAAAAAATGGGGTACCTTTAACATGGGGGGGTGATTGGTGGTGGAAATGGGGCACTGGTGGAGGGATGGGTGCTGGACGTATTACCAGAACCAATTATGATCACCTTTGTAATTGTATGTTTCACTGTGGTATAATAAAAATTTAAAAAAAAAGTGATATGCAATTTGCTGCTATATAGATGGATCTTGAGAGTACCATGCTGACTAAAATTAGTCAAGAGAGAATATAAATAGAGTCATCTCTCTCATATGTGTTATGTATAGAAACAGCAGAACAACACTGCTTTGTCCCAATGCAACAGAATTTGAGAAGTGTTCTTCAGTAGGAAGTTACGACAGGGAAGCATGAAGGTGGGGGGGCATTGGTACAACAGTGGTGGTAAATGGGCACACTGGCAAACCGTGTGAAGCTGGAAGGTTTTATGCACGAAACCCTACCCTAACAATATTATAGGTTACGATTCTTTTTTTTATTGCGATGGTTCTTAACATTTAAAAACTAATCACTGAGCCGGATGAGACTCGCCCATCACACTAGCCACCATTTTCGCTGTCCGGATGCTGGGAAACTGCCTCAAGACCAGATTAACAGTGCAAAACCAGTTCGAGCCCAGGTAGGCGGCTCCCAGAAGCGGGAATCACTGGGAATTCGTCAGATGGAGTCAGAGGTCACCCATTCCCCCTCCATTTAGCCGAGCCTGGTGGCCCCACCCAGGAGCTGCCCTGGGGCCAGCAGCCATAGCATGAGGAGCCTCACAAGCGGCTGGGGCGGCTCACCCCGGGCCCAGCTGATTATGGCCCCCGGGAGGGCAGATGGGTTTTGGGAGTGGGCCTCATCCCCTCTGGGGGGATCCCAGAGCAGCCAGATGAGACTTCGCCCATCACACTAGCCACCATTTTTCGCTGTCTGGACGCTGGGAAACTGCCTCACGACCAGATTAACAGAGCAAAACCAGTTTGAGCCCAGGTCTTTCGGCCACGCGGTCCAGTAAAATAGTGGAAACAGTAATGTCTTTTAATGCACTGTATTCCACAATGTGCAGGGAAAGTTTGGCGGGAGTGAGAGATAAAGAGGAGAAAAATGACATACAGAACCAGCCAAGTAGTTGAGGTGTGGGGGGGGGGAGGGAGGTGGGGACATTGGTGATGGGACATGGGTTTGGGTGGAGGGATGGGTGTTGGAACACTGTAGAACCAAAACTCTACATGAGCATCTTTCAATTTTATGTCTAAAATGGGGTAATAATATATGGGGGAGAATAATAAAATTAAATTTAATTTAAAAAAAATAAAAGGGAGTGAGAAAGAAAAAAAAATAAAAACTAATCCCTGTTTTTAAAGTGTTACATCAGGTCACACAGAGAACAACCTAAACTTTTATCTTCAACATTCCTATTCTTTCTTTCATAAACTCCCGATTTGAGTGCACCTTCCTGACCCTTTCTATTCTTGTCTTTTGAGGACCTTATCTAGTTAACTTCTCCAGCTCAAAAACAATGTATTCCCTCTATAATAGGAAAACTCATTTCTCACTAGCTTATTCCCAATGGTATACAAATAAACAAATTTAAATTCACAGCAGTAAAAAATGCTTTCCGGGGACTTTTTTCCTATTCAGAAAATACCATTGTTTATATTTATGCTTAATTGCTGCCGGCTCTCCCTGTGCCCAGCAGATCATGAGGTGCCTGGGAGGGAAGGCGGGTTCTAGCCCTGGCCCACCACCCCAGCAGAGCCTCACAAGAAGCCAGAGGAACCCTCACACCATGAGAGCCACCATTTTCCACATCCAGACTCCCCACTCGTCAGAGCTCCACCCAGCAGAAGAGCTGATCCACAAGCCTTTGCACAAGCCTTTGCACAAGGCTTTGCGGCAGTGCGGTTCATCAATAATTGCAGGAGGTTAGAGGCAACTACAAGAGTATCTCACCTGCATGGCAGAGCCTGGCAAGGTAACCATGTCGTATTTGATATGCCAAATACCAGTAACAATACAGACATCATTCCCATGACCTGATGGACCTGATGGCTTGAGGCTCTTTATGTTCCTGGAGTGAGCAGATGTCCTTTGGCTACACTAGCATGTGACAGGATGCATGGAGATGTTACTGGTACCCGCCTGAGCAAATTGATGATCTATGGGAAGACAAGTGATACAAGTGATTCAGAAAATATGAAGGTTCCTTGTTAAGTATGCTACTTTGAGAATTAAGTTCTAATTCTCTGGAAGTTAAATATTATTTTATGGTACACATTGTTAACTCAGTATAGTAATTAATAACTAAATCACCTAACAGCTAATTCTGTTGTCATCTAGTTTTACATATATTTTAAGTTAAAGACTATTGAGGTTAACAGCTGATTAAAGCCAGTTTCCCTTATATAGAATGGCTTTAGGATGTGGCATACATCTATCTCTCACATTATCAAGTGCAATGCCTTGATTCTGTGATAGTAGTAAGGCTCCAAGAGAAAATGTGGACATTTTCATGACTGTATCACAGCCAGTACTCCATTACTTTCAGAGTATCCCATTGGTCAAGCAAAAGTTTTGTTCAGTTCAGATTCTATCGTGATCACTTGATCACTTGACATCCCATTATTCATCAATTTGCTGAGCGGGTGCCAGTAACATTTGCATTTGACCCTATCACATGCCAGTGTAGCCCAATGGCATCTGGTTGCTTCAGGAATATGAAGAGCCTCAAATCGTTCATTCAGGGTCTTGACGAAGAAGTCTGATTATCTTGTAGTTGGGCGGCCACGGGATCTTTGGACATCCCATGAGATCCAGTTGGTAACAGCTCTAGTTCAGCGGTCATCTTCAAATCACTTTATATGTCCAGCCCATCTGATTTTCGATGCCTTGGCAAAAGAGACAGCGTCCCTGACTCTGGAACAGCAACAGAAGTCGGAGCTCCGGATTCCTTCTTTCACTTGAGTGAGGCGTGATATTCCAAGTATAGCTCTTTCGATTCCTCTCTGGGAGACCCGAGTAGCATTCTCATCCTGCTTTGTAGGGCCCAGGTCTCTGATGCATATGTTAATGCAGGGAGAATGGTGGAGTTGAAGAGATTTGCCTGGAGCTGGAGTTTCTTTGTCTTTTTAGTTATTTCTTCGATGCTTTTGAAGGCATTCCATGCCGCTCTCTTCCTCCTGCACAGCTCATGTTTTAGGTCGTTCACCATGTTGACTTCTTGACCTAGGTAAACATATATATAAAAAAAAAACATGCGTAGAAGCATTTGGAACATTTTCGACCTACAATGCACACAAAAATCAGAATATTCTATCAATTATGAGATCTAATTTTTTCTCTAATTCTGAAGTAAATGGGTACTCACTTCAGTTCATGAACAGAAAGCTAATTAAAGTAAACTTCACACTTCATTTAAAAAGGGTTGTACTTTGCCTGATGAAAAGTTAAAGTCACATTATTGGATTCCTTCCAATTTAATGAACTACACATAATCTAAAGCTAAAACAGTACCACTGTGGTCTTTTGTGGTTGTTTTAACTGATACTATTCAGTTAAATTGATTCCCCCCAAATGTATATATTTAATATATTCATCACAAGGGTTGGTTGAATGAGACTTAATTTAAAAGAACAAAAACAAAACAAAAAATGACACCACAGCTTGAGACACAAGTCCTGCCGTGTCTCAAGACAGACAGACAAAGGGAAAGCAAATGCAGACAGACAGAAGGGTGAGCACGGTGTTAAGGCTCCTGGCTGGAGACCTGCTTGGAGTAGATTTCCTGCAGGTACTTCTTAAAGGTTTGAGGATTTTTCCAGAGCTGGCAGCCTGTGTATTCAAGGGCTGTTAATGTGGGGTTCTTTGAGTAGGCTCTGGATGGACTGCAGGATGGTCCTGACGTCTTAGAGGGTGGACCACTTGCCTTTCAGGATGTATGACTGATACCACACAATTAATTTAAATAAAAAACATCTAAATGTTTACATATGAATTGTTAAATAGAAATTAAAGGAAAACTAGGTTATAAAGTAGAATTTTCCTAATATGTATAAGGTAATTGATTGTATGACAGTATCTATGTGTGCAATTATAGAGTAAAATCATTTTCCAACTTTTATTTTGTAAAACAGAAGTACCCAAATTACCATTCCTATCTCTACTAGTCAATGTCTTCTTCCATCTGGTAATAATTGATCTTCTTTTTGGGGCTGGAGTGATAGCACAGCAGGTAGGGCATTTGCCTTGCATGAGCCAACCCGCATTCAATCCCGCCATCCTATATATGGTCCCTGAAAATTGCTAGGAGTAATTCCTGAACAAAGAGCAAGTGTAACTCCTGAGCATCGCTGGATGTGACCAAAAAAAAAAAAAAAGAAAAAATAGAAAAGAAAGAATTTACCTTCATTTATTATTATTCCTTGGAAGTGCTAAGACATCAAGTTTTTAAAATCCTAAGCTAATATTGCTCCCACTAGATTTTAGTATTTAATATTATCATATTTTTCCTATTATGGAAAATTATGACATTTGATTGATGTCTCCTGCATCTTCCTGCTCCCCTGTACCCTGCCAAAGTAATGTTCCTCTTCCCAAGGTAGCTATATCGCAATTTGTCTCAGACCAATAAGCAATTACGATAATGCAAATGCTATCCAGAGCTGATCTATGTGTGATACTATAATAACCATTAATTTCTTGCAAACTTCTTGTATTTTAAAATTTATACTTTATTTTCTTAATTTTTCATGTATTTTTAGCAACCCAAATCAAATTTTAGTAGTTACTTTTACTTCTTTAAATATTCATAGATTTATTGTCCAATAATTTTATTTTCTCAAATTAATTTTCCCCAAAGTCTTACAACATGTTTTTATTTGGA
Source organism: Cryptotis parvus (assembly GCA_021461705.1). NCBI lineage: Eukaryota > Metazoa > Chordata > Mammalia > Eulipotyphla > Soricidae > Cryptotis > Cryptotis parvus. The sequence continues at coordinate 11,106 of JAJIBD010015155.1, forward strand.
GAGTTGTTCTGTGTTTGATGAATCAGCATTCTCCTGATGGTTCTGTTGATTTCTTCCATATACTGGAGAGACTCTGTTTCTTAAACTTTATATCTTCAATTTAGCTATTTATATATTTTGGTGCCTCATATTACCCAATAGTTTCCAGTAATAAAAAGAAAAACCTGTTTCTAAAAAACGCATATCCTCACATTAAATGTTTACAAGGAATAGTATTCTAGGTTAAAGATAATATTCCTTTGAAGTCTTGAACGGTTTATTCTTTTGCTTATAGTTTGTTTCATCTATAGCTTTGTATGTTGGTCATAAGAAACTCAAAATCATTCTTTACGATTATTATTTATTTGCAACATTTTGCTCCTGCAGTATTTTCTTTTTGTCCTATGCCTTTGTCACCTCTGCAGTGCCTTGCCATTGGAATATTTCACTGTATTTAGCATTAGTTTTGTTCTCTTCAAAATGTATGTTCTATTATAGCACATTTTTTTCTTTTTTGTTTGGTTTTTGTGCCTGTGCAAGGTAAGCATCTTACCCATTATACTCTGCAGCCCCCTTTGACAAATTTCTTGAATTGTGGTCTCCTCTATTCTTTATATCTTCCTGAACATAAAATTTTATCCCCCATCCACTCTTTGCACACAGATGCGGCGCTGCGGCGCACACACACACACACACACAAACACACACTTATGAACTGGTATTTTTTGACTCACTTTACATCATATCTATCTTTATGCTATTCCTTTAAAAAAGATATTTCCAACTTGATTTCCCAATACATTCATGTGTTTTGATACTCAGAATCCAATTTCAATTTCTAAGGGGGTCTTTTTTTTTTTTTTTTTTTTTTTTTTGCTTCTTTGGCTCACACCCGGCAATGCTCAGGGGTTTCTCCTGGCTCTGCACTCAGGAATTCCTCCTGGCGGTGCTCGGGCAACCATATGGTGATGCCGGGGATTGAACCCAGGCCGGCATGGGCCTGCCGCGTGCAAGGCAAACACCCTACCTGCTGGACTATAGCTCCGGCCCCTCTAAGGGTTCTTTTTTTTCTTCCAAACTATTTTTTATAATATCCCATTAATTTGTTCACAAATGCCATATCCTTCCTCATAATTATAAATATTTTGTGTCTGTTTCCAAATTTCTTCTATTTACATGTTTTCTTCAAAATATTTTCACGTTCCTTTAGGTCCTCACCTTTCATGCTATTTCCTTAATGTCTGTTGATCGGTGACTGCCTGCTTATATTTAAGGGTAGGACTTTGAAAACTTATAGAAAGTTATGAGTTAGTAGTTTGGCTTTGTTAAGTCTCAGATTTACTGTAAGTGCATCAAAGGGAACTCTTGGAGGGAGTTATTAATATAAAGAATTTTAGTTCTGTCTCATTCACAGACTAGGTTGTCGATAGAATGACTTCTAATTCCTAGTCTGGAGCACGTGGATCTTGTTGCCAGCATTTTGAGAATTAAATATTAAAGTGACTGAGCTTGGGTGGGGTTGTGTCTTACGGTTAAGTATAATAATATGGTACCAAAGCCTGTGACCAACTATCATAATGATAAATAAAATAGGTGTGAGATCAGTTTAGCCTGAGCAATATTCTTAAAGCTATTTTGCTCTGACTCCTTATTGTGCCCTTCTTCCAGATCAATGGAACTTGACCCTTATTTTTTAGTCTATACTTCAATACTCCTGCTCAAATGACCTCAAGTATGTTTTCAGGAACTGTGTGGGCCTATGACTTCAATTTGTCTAAAAGGTGAAATCATTCCACTAACAATTGACTGAATATCTCTGAATTCAATGGCTAATGAAGGAGAGGTAATTTGTGGGAAGTTGGCAATACTTGAACTGTATGACTGGTCTCCATAACTATTCATTTGAGGATTCTAATAGAGAAAGAAGGAACTAAGTGAGAAAAAATAAAAAAGATAAGCTAGGGCATGAGTTCTTGGTTCAAATTTTTTAGGTCAAAAAGATTTGGCCTGACCATTTTTTTTTTTGCTTTGGACTATAAAATTACCAAGGATGTGGACCTGACCCTCATTGTGTTCCCTGAAATATCTAACCTGACAGCTGAAACTAGATATTTCCAGTCCAGAACCAATTTTCCTGTATCTTACCAGAATGCAAAAAAAAGTAATTGCCTAAATACATAGAGTTCAGTAGGATGTTGAAATCAATCTCCTTAAGAGACTTCAAACCATTTCCATCTTGACATCCTTTTTACCCACTTCCAGGGGTCCTCAGCACTGCCATTTTCTTAGTCCTTTTGAGTCATTGTGGTGTTACTTGGACTATTTCTTATCTTTCCCCACCTTAGGTGGGGAAAGATAAGAAATAGCTTATCTTTAAGCTATTTAAATTTAGCTTTCTTTAACTTGTTAAATCAGACTCCTCATGTCCTAGCTTCCAGTATTTAGTGGTATAGTTACCTCTTCCATCTTTAGAATTGCAGTTCATATTATATCTTAGCAGCAACAGCAAAAGCTTTACCATTATGTTAGTAGATTTTTGATGGAAGAACATAAAACGTATATGTTCAATTGTCCATCTCTACCAGGAAGTTGTATTTCTTACAAAGGATTAAATAGGGAAGAAAAAGAGCACAGGCAACAATTGAGGAGGGAAAAGTTAAACCCTATTTGGAGCACTAATGAAG
>JAJIBD010015156.1:0-39726 GCA_021461705.1 Cryptotis parvus
TGCTCAGGGATCAAACATTGGTCAGCCATTGGTTGCTGCATTATCGGTCTGGTCCTGAAAAGTTTAATTTTTTTAAAAAAATATTTAAGATCATCTAAGAACTTTTTAAAATTAACCACAGTATCTCTCTCCCTCTTCAAGTAAAGTTTCTCTCCCCTCTCCATTTCCTCCCTGCCACACTAGTGGGGTTCAGGGCTTACTTGTGGCACCTCAGAGGACCATATGGGAGGCTGGGGACTGAACCTGGGTCAGCTGCATAGAAGGCCAGGAGCCTTACCCTCTGTACAACTGGGCCCCGCAGGTTCTCAGTTCCTTTGCAACCTTGCTATACTATTGGTGCATAAACTAAATGCTATGCTCAACACAGTCACACACCAACACTTTGATCTCACTGCATTTTTTCTTTTTTCTTTCTCTGTCTCTCCCTCCCTCTTTACCAATCTCAGGGACAGAAAGAACCCTGGACTTCACAAACAAGGCAAATCTACTCTAGCATTGAGTAAAACCTTTTTTTTTTTTTTTTTTTTTTTTTTTTTTGGCTTTTTTGGGTCACACCCGGGAGATGCTCAGGGGTTACTCCTGGCTCTGCACTCAGGCATTACTCCTGGCGGTGCTCGGGGACCATATGGGATGCCAGGGATTGAACCCAGGCCGGCATGGGCCGGCCAGCGTGCAAGGCAAATGCCCCTACCAGCTGGGCTATTGCTCCGGCCCCCAAACCTCGTTTGTTTTTTTTAAAATTCTTAAAGGAGAAAAAATTTAGATTTAGCTCTCACTTTTTAAAGCTAAAATATTTAAGTCATATTTCTTAATGCTGAAAAACTTTTATCAAGGTGCTGTGTTTACTGAAGACACTGTGACTGTTTCAGGCCGACAATGTTCCTACACCAAAGGCTTCACCCGCCTGCTTCTTTCCACCACTGCCAGTTTCCGCCCACTCCCAGACTGAGTCGGACAGGAACTCCCCCTTTTAGGCACTGTTGTTTACAACACTGTTAGAGACAGGGTTTTCCCACTTTCCCACTTCCCAATACCACCCTCCTGCTCCAGTAAGCCACTTCCCTCCACTGTTCTTGCAGTATTTATTTCTTAATTTTAAAGTAAAAATCCTATATACAGGGATTTCTTTCCTCCTACAGCTTATAGCTGAAAAGGTTTATGTGTTTAAAGTTAGCAGGGGAAAAAAGGGAAACTTTACCTAGAACATACTTTGTTTCATCAGGTGATTTTGATACATTTCCACTACAATGTAGCAAATTTTGTGGTTAGTTTGCCAGTAACTAAATTTAGTTTGACATTTTTTGAACTCTGATGCTTGCTGAAACACTTAGCTTAAAGTGTTCTGATTAAGAAGGCACAACTCTGGGGCCGGAGTGATAGCCCAGAGGGTAGGGCGTTTGCCTTGCACGCCTGGCCGGGTTCGATCCCGGCATCCCATATGGTCCCCTGAGCAACACCAGGAGTAATTCCTGAGTGCAGAGCCAGGAGTAATCCCTGAGCATTGCCGGGTGTGACCCAAAAAAGCAAAAAAAAAAAAAAAAAAAAAAAAAACAAGAAGGCACAACTCAGGGGTCTGAGCAATAGTATAGTGGGTGGGCGCTGCACCCAGGTTCCATCTCCTATTGGGCATCCTGTATCATCCCACTGCCAGGAGTAATTCCTGAGTGCAGTCAGAAGTAACCTCTGAGCATTGCTGGGTGTTGCCCCAAAACAAAGAAAGTACAACCACACTTCACTAGCTGTCACTGAGTTTATTTAGCTTTAAAACAACTAGATGTTTAAAAAAAATACAAACACAACAGGTCCTAAGTCAAGCTAGGACATAAAACTTTAAACATGGAGACTGGAGAGATTATACAGCCGGTGGGGTGCTTGCCTAGCATGAAGTCAATCCAGGTTGGATCCTCACTAGAGCACTGTCCAAAAGTGATTCCTGAATGCAAAGCCAGGAGTAAGCTCTGAGCATTAATGGGTATGTCTCAAAAGCAAACTTCAGGAGCCAGAGCAATAGTAGGGTATGGTATTTGCCTTGCACGTGGCAGACCCGAAGTTTGATCCCACAGCATTCCACATGGTCTCCCGAGTACAGCCAGGAGTAATTCCTGAGTGCAGAGCCAGACGTAACCCCTGAGCACTGCTGGGTGTGACACAAAAAAGCAAAACAAACAAAACAACAATAACACCCAAAACCCAGAAAACATAAAAAACAAAGAACTTAAAAAAACCAACCTCTAAATATTAGTTTGAATAATTCTAAATATGAATTTAATTTTATTGGGATAATTAAAAAATTAATCATCTTGAATTCTTCCAGGAGTATATACTGCCTTAGCTTAAATAGCTGATAACTTTTACTTCCTAAATATTCAGAGGCTTCTGCTTGCCTTTTTTTTTTTTTTTTTTCTTTTGGGTCACACCCGGCAATGCTCAGGGGTTTCTCCTGGCTCTGCACTCAGGAATCACTCCTGGCGGTGCTCGGGGGACCATATGGGATGCTGGGGATCGAACCCGGGCCGGCATGGGCGGCTGCGTGCAAGGCAAGCGCCCTACCCACTGGGCTATCGCCCTGGCCCGGCTTCTGCTTGCCTTTTAAATAAAATTGCTAACCAACTGTCTCAAAGGAAAGGAACACTTGTTTAAACAAAACACTGTAGTTACAACAACACTTTGTAAATAGAGAAAAAAAATATTCTGATTATGCTCTATGTGCCAAAATCCAAATAAACAAAGGACAGATTATTTTTTTTATTCATGCTATTATTGTTTGATATCTGAAAACAAATTAAAAATTTAAAACCGGGGGAGGGGTGGAGTATGGTACAGCAGGTAGGGTGTTTGCCTTGCATGTAGCCAACCCCGGGTTCGATCCCGGGCATCCCATATGGTCCTCCAAGCACCTCCACGAGCAATTCTTGAGTACAGAGTCAGTAGTAACTCCTGAGCATTGCTGGGTTTGACCCAAAAAAATAAAAAAAAAATTAAAACTATTGTTAAATATAAAGATATTTAGTTTCATAAACATATGTACTTACATATATGAAACTACATATCTATATACACTCTATCTATATCTATATATTTGTTTGCAGGCCACACCTAGCAGTGCTCAAGATTGACTACTGGCTCTATACTTGGGAATCATTTCTGCTCAGGCTTAGGGAAACACGGGGGTGCCAGGGGAGCCAACTGAGGGCAAGCCACATGCAAGGCAAGTGCCCTAACTGCTGGACCTCCACTCTGGCCTCAAAAATCCCAAAATATTAAAGTCTGAAAACTAGAAACAAAAGTTTGTTCATATGGGGCTAGAGAGATAGTACAGTAGTAGGTCTCTTGCCCTGCAGGCTGCTGGGTTCAATTCCCTTTACCCCATATAGTCCCCTGAGCCCCAGCAAAGTGGGTAAACCCTGAACAGTGCTGGGTGTGGCCCAAAAAACCAAACAAAAAATTTAAATAAAAACACATTTTGCATTTTTTTTTTTGGGGGTCACATCCAGTGATGCTCAGGGAGTACTCCGCATCTGAGATGCAGGGGATTAAACCCAGGTTGGTCACATGAAAAGCAAATGCCATACCATAGCTCCAGCCTCTTAAATTATTTTTAAAAAGCTTGTTTGGGGCGGAGCAATAGCCCAGCGGGTAGGGCGTTTGCCTTGCACATGACTGGCCTGCACGGCCTGGGTTCGATCCCGGCATCCCCATATGGTCCCCTGAGCACCGCCAGGAGTAATTCCTGAGTGCAAAGCCAGGAGTAACCCCTGAGCATTGCCGGGTGTGACCCAAAAAGCAAAAAAAAAAAAAAAAAAAAGCTTGTTTGAATAATAAGACCCTGACCTGAGTCTTCACCATCTGTCTCATAGCTCACAAACTTATACACAGACCAAGAAACTGTCTCACTTTTTAAAAAATCTGTAAATTTGCTCTTTGTGGTTTTCCCACGTCCTCATTTTTTTTTTTTTTTTTTTGAGCCACAACTGGTGATGATCAGTGCTTACTCCCTGCCTCTGCTCAGGGTACACTCCTGGTATGGCTGGGAGTCAGGTGGAACCATACCGGCTGTTGGGGATTGAACTCAGGTGGGCTATGTGCAAGGGCAGCTCCCTTCCCACTGTGCTCTCTTGGCTCCCCATCTTTCTCTTCAAGGAGATAAAGCAAGAAAAAAAAAACAAACACCAAAGCAAGATTTTTTTTTTTTTTTTTTTTTTGCTTTTTTGGGTCACACCCGGCAATGCTCAGGGGTTTCTCCTGTCTCTGCATTCAGGAATTACTCCTGGCGGTGCTCGGGGGACCATATGGGATGCCAGGGATCGAACCCAGGCCTGCATAGGCCGGCCGCATGCAAGGCAAATGCCCTACCGGCTGGGCTACCGCCTCCGCCCATAAAGCAAGATTTTGAAAGTTAGGGCTGGAGATAGTACAGTGGGTAGGGTGCTTGCCTTGCATGAGGCACCAAAGCAGATTCGATCTCAGCATCCCATTTTGGTCTCACTGGGACCAATCCAAAAACTGCTTGGAGTATCCCCTGAGCATCACCAGGTGTGGCCCAAAAACTAAACCAAACTAACACAAACAAACAAACAAAATTTAAAAAAAAACCTCAACAAAATCCTTGTTCCATGATTTAACTGTTTATGAAAGTCAAAGGATGTTCAAAAAATTACAGACTAACTATACGGTGTCTCTATGATATTGTAAAGACATATTAAGAATATTCCGAAGTTCTTTTAAAGCATTTCCTGTAACTGTGATCGACAATCATTTATGATTTCAATCTAGTAAAAATTCACAGATTACTTTGCAAGTGTGAAACTTAGAACTGAATGAATTTTAAAAGGACAATTTCCAGGAACAAGGAATTATGTTAACATAATTCTTTTCTTCAAAACAGGGACTAACAAATCAGTGAACATAAGCGATCTCTCGTGCAAAAAGCCCCAAAAGTATTTAAATTGATGGTAGCATTAGGGGTGACATCACCACAAACCTGGAAGGAAAGAGACATTTTACAGGGGGCATTTTCCCCGTTAGTCAAGGGAATCCGATTAACAAGGAAGTTGTTTTCTTAAGTGCCTTGAAATCTTTCCTAAAACTCCGTAAAAACAGCTCAATTCGGTTAATGCTGAATTTTTCGCGACACCTCTCAACCCTCATCCCCTTTCAAGAACCCAAACTATTTGCATTTCAAGCTTCAAATCCAAATGACCTCTGCGAAGGGGCTCCCTTCCCCATCTGAAAGGGGTTTACTGCACAGATGGTGTCATTTGTCCGGTCACCCGTAAAGCTGCAAATGCTCTCCCAGACATCTTTCTGACCCTCTGGGTCTCGGGTCTTCTGCAAGGCAGGTCGGTGGCTCACGTCCACAGACCCGATCCCCAAGGGAGAGATCCTGTCCCAGCGCGCCCCTCCGTCGGCTTTCCTCCGGCATGCCTCAGCCTTACTCCGCTTCTTTCCGTCGATCCTCAGAGCCCCTTGCACACGCTGCAGGACCCCCAGCATGAGTCTTCTCAGTCCCCGGCTCCTCTTCCATCGCTCTGGCCCACGCATCCCCACCCCCTCCCACGCCCCGGCGGAGCGCTCGGCCCCTTTAAGAGGTGCGGCCCGGCAGCACTCACCCACTGGTTGGCCTTGGGGCAGAAGGTGTACAGAGCGACCTGGCCCGTGAGGTCCGCGATGCTGGTGATGTAGGGGTCGTGTTGCTTCAGGGCCGCTAGGCTCATCTCCTGTCCAGCCCGACTCAGCGACTCCATCTTGAATTTCGGAGCCGAGCCCCTCCGACGGGGGAGGAGACGCGCACAGGAAGGTGCCATCTCGGCAAAGTTCCCCAGTTGCGTCAGCTCCCGGGACTTCCGCCTCTTCCCGGGCCTCTGCCTGCGCGGTACGGCAGCTCTTCCCGTCCGCCGCGCCCACGGTCCCGGCTCCGGGTTCCGGCTCCGTCCGCGTCCGCCCACCGGAACTGGGGTCTGGGACGGAGCGCGCCGGGGCTGGTTTCCGCGGGTGTGACGCCTCGCGACCTTCCTCCTGGCGCCGGGGTCGGTCGCGCCTTTCCTGTCCACCTGCCCACACTGCACCCAGGATCCTGCCTCGGCTCGCCCGCAGCAGGGCCCGAGTCAGTGAAACAAAAGCCACGTGTGTCGTTCTGTGGTCCGGGGGAAGCTAGGAAGAAGGGGCCCCTTTAGCTCACCCCAGTTCTCTCCCGATCCCCGCGGGCAACAGTTCGGGGCTTTTCCGGGGGAAAAATCGGATAAGATGTCAAACCGACCCGCCTGTAGCGGCGTATCCGTGTCTTTTGCTCTCCACGCGCACGTTCTTTATTTTCTTCGTCTGGTCCCTACCGAAACGTCGCCCAGTCTCGGGAAGGCCCCGTGCCCGCGAAGACTCGGGCTCCAACAAAACCGGGGGTACCCGTAAGCACGGAAAGGTGAGGCCCAAGTCCCCCAAAACTCGTTCCCAGAGCGAACGTCCTTTGGGGAGTTAAAGTAGTTTGCACGAGCCAGATAGCTCAAGAGTAAAGCAAGCACAAACCTCACCCACCACCTTCTGATTTAGTCTCCTTCCTGGTGTTTGGCAGCACCCCGCAGTGTTCAGGGCTTACTCCTGGCGCTGCACTCAGGGATCACTCCTGGCAGGCTGGGGGAGGGGTGGGGGCTGATCAAATGGGATGCCGGGGTTCAAAACCATGCTTGGACACATGTCAAGCAAGTGTTCCTACCTGCTCTGACCCGGAAGAGAAACGAGAAAAACAAAACAAAAATAACCAAACTTTTTTTTGGGAGATTACTCAAAGGATTTGAGCTCTTGCTTGCAGGACCCCGGATTTAGTCGCCTATACCACATGGTCCCCCAGCACCTCTGGGAAGATCCTCCCAGCCCCTGCATGCCTCTGGAGTGACACCTGCCACCACAGAATGGGTGGGGTGGGGAATGAATGTTTGGGTCACACCCAGCAGTGCTTAGAGCTTAGTCTTGGCACCTTGCTCAGTAGTGATCCCTGGTTGTGTTAAGGGATCATATGTGATCCAGGAACTGAACCAGAATGACTGCATGCCAGTCAGGTGCCTTAACCTCAGTACTATCTTTCTAGCCATAGCACAGTGATTCTCGGGAGACATAGAGGATGGCTCCACTAGCTCCATCTGGTCAGGAAGATCTAGGAAGACTTCATGGAGGAGGTGATGTTGATTGAATTAGTATGTCAGAGGTGAGCAGTCTTGTCAGTGAAGAATGGCAAGAACCCTTTCCATTTCAGTCTGGTGGAGAGGAAGGAGGATGTGGTCATCCTAATTTGACAGGTGGTTTAATTGGAACTAGATGGAACTAGATTTGGAACACCATGGCTTGAAGTTCCAGTGCTTCTCAGGAGGCTTGCGGTATGGGGATCTAGGAATTCCCAGGACTAGGAGATATCTCAGAGGCTTAGTGCTTCCTTCATGCTTTGCATGTGGAATGCCTGGCTTCCTTTGTGGGACTTCATGCACCCAAGTTCCACACAAGGAGTATCCCTGAGGACTATCAGGTGGGATCCCAAACTAAAACCCAAAGAAAGAGTCCTGGTTCAGTCCTGGACCTTCCAGCCCAGGTCACATTCTGCCTGCTTTCCTTAATCCTGGAGATGAAGACCTATTCCCCTCAACTTAACTCTCCATCAAACTATTATTTAAAAATCAAATTCTACTTTAATAGTAAAAAAAAAATTAAAGCTATATCTGAAACTGTATTTTTTCTTAGAAATTCTAAAAAATATTATTGCCTTTTTTTTTGGTGGGGGCCACATTTGGCAGTGTGTTGGAGGACATGTTTAGCTAATCTGGGAGTTTTGTTGTTTTGCACTCCCAGCTTAATCTTATTTAAGCCAATGTTCATTCTATGAGACCTCTCTTCTAGTAAACACTTCTAGAGGTGGCAGTTACAGAGTCACCTTGTGAATAAGACTTAACTCACTAAGATGTTTTCTAGATTGGGCCAGCTCCCTTTATACCCACTGCACCCAACGTGGGACAGTTAGAATTTACCAGGAGACTACCACCCTGGTACGCTGAGACTAAAGGAAGACTATAGGAAGGATCATACTAGTTTGCTCTAAGCAGGCGTATGACCCTTTCAGTACATGGAACAAGATACTCAGAATCACCCTGGTGCAGATAAGGACCTTGTGGGTACCATCTAGATTACATGAAGCTCGAAGTTAAGATGTATTACTTTATATCAGCCCCCCTCTCTCCAGTGTTTTACATAAGAGATAATCTCGATTAGTCCTTTGTAACCTTTGTTTATACCGCAAAGGGTGTGGCACTACACTCTGTTTAGGGTTCTTTGTTGGCATGACAACCCTCCGATGTTACTTTGTGTATATAAGGGGCGACTTGAGGCCCCTTCACCTTACCTTGCCTTTGGTTCCTCAGCCTCAGTTTTTGGCTCCTGGCTTTGCTTTTGGCTTTGGTCTTGCTCTTTGGCCTTTTTGCTCCATCTTCTAGTGCTGTGGAAGAGCTTTTTGTACTATTAAAAGCCATTTTTGGAACTCACCGACCGGAGTTTTCATCTGTTCCCGGCGCCCTCGGGGTAGAAGACAACCTGTCCTGACACTGTCGGGACCCCGGCGTTCCCGACAGCAGTGCTCTTCCTCGCTCTGTACCGGGATCACTTCTGGCAGACTCGGGACCATATGGTGCCAAGGGATTGAACCCAGGTCAGCCGTGTGCAAGGCAAATGTCTTACCTGCTGTACTATTCCTCCAACCCCAGCAATCCTAAAATAATATGAGACATTTCCTTTTTTTTAGTTGTTTTTGATTGATTGGACTAGATAGTGAAACCTTTAGCAAGTTTTCATTCATAATACTAATAACATAGTGTTCTAATGTTATTAGAACACCAAACATTAGCCAAGTGGCACAAGTGTACCTAGTTCGAGAAGTCAACATGGTGACTGACCTAAAACCTGAGCTGCGCGGGAGGAAGAGAGCAGCATGGAACGCCTTCACGAGCATCGAAGAAATAACTAAAAGCTCAAAGAACCTCTGGCTCGGGTACATCTCTTCAACTCCACCATTCTCCCTGCATTAACATATGCCTCAGAGACCTGGGCCCTATGAAAGCAGGATGAGAATGCTATTCAGGTCTCCCAAAGAGAAATCAAAAGAGCTATGCTTGGAATATCATGCCTCACTCAAGAGAGAGAAGGAATCCGGAGTTCCGACCTTCCCCAATATCGAGAGTCAGGGACGCTGTCTTGTTTGCTAAGGCGTCGAAAATCAGATGGGCTGGACATGTAATGCAATTTGGAGATGACCACTGGGCTAGAGCCATTACTGACTGGATCCCACAGGGATCAAAAGATCACGTGGCCGCCCACCTACAAGATGGTCAGACTTCTTCATCAAGACCCTGAACAAACGGTTTGAGGCTCTTTGTATTCCTGAGTAAGCAGATGCCATTGGGCTACACTGGCACATTATAGGGTCAAATGGAAATGTTACTGGTGCCCACTTGAGCAAATCGACAAATAACGGGATATCAAGTGATCAAGTGAAAAAAATCACTTAGTGGCTAGGGCAATAGCTGAAAGGACCAAGAGCATACTTTGCTGGAGACCTGGGCCCCATTCTAGCACTTCAGTGCTCCCTAGCACTGGCAGGAATGACCCCTGACACTAAGCCAGGAGTGCCTCCTGGGCATCACTGAGAGGGCAGCCCCTGGCATAAATGCATGCCTCCACACATATTAATATTGACTCATACTCTACAGATCACAGATATTGAAGGGACTGTAATATTTTGGAATTGAGAATCTTCCTTAAGGCTGGAAGAGATACATGCTTGGCTTTCAAGCAGCTGACCTGAGTTCCAACCCCAGAAATCCTTACGGTCCCCCCAACTACCACCAGGAGTGATCCCTGAGCGAAGAGCCAGGAGTAAACTTTGAGTCTACAACCCTGCCCCTCATGCCCCGCCCCCAGCCCTGAGGAAAATAATTTAGTTTTGAGGCCTAATTTGCCTTATATTTTTGTTTCAACTCTTAAGACCTTCTTTCCCTCGCCCTGCCCCCTCCCCGCCACACCCAGAGCCAGTAGAAGGGAGAGCTGGCTGACTGTGATAAAAGATGGAAGGAATCTTCCTCTGCATGGCAAGTCACTTTTGAATTGTCTTCCATGAATGTCAGTGGCTTTTAAAAAGTGAAAATCTAAGGCTCAATTTAACCTCTTTTCTCCCTATTTGTCTCATACTGAGTGGTTTGTGCTCGAAAAGAAAACTGCATTTAAAATAAAAATAATCATGGTGTCAGCCAGAGAGATAGTATAAGGGCTAAGGCTCTTGACTTGCATGTGGTTGATCCTGATTCTCTCCCTGACACTGCATATGGGATGATCCTTGATCACGGCTGCATGTGACCCAACACCCTCCCACCCTCCACCTCCCAAAAATGAACAAATAAAAATTAAGAAAGAAAATCAGCAGAGGATGGGGCCGGGGGCGATAGCCCAGCGGGTAGGGCGTTTGCCTTGCACGCGCCGGCTATGCCGGCCCGGGTTCGATCCCGGCGTCCCATATGGTCCCCGAGCACCGCCAGGAGTAATTCCTGAGTGCAGAGCCAGGAGTAACCCCTGAGCGCCGCCGGGTGTGACCCAAAAAAGCAAAAAAAAAAAAAAAAAAAAAAAGAAAATCAGCAGAGGGGCTGGAGCAATAGCCCAGCGGGTAGAGGCGTTTGCACGCAGCCGGCCTGTAGCCGGCTTGGGTTCGATCCCGGCATCCCATATGGTCCCCGAGCACCGCCAGGAGTAATTCCTGAGTACAGAGCCAGGAGTAATCCCTGAGCATCGCCGGGTGTGACCCCCCCAAAAAAAGAAAAAAAAAGAAAATCAGCAGTGGGGCCAGAAAGATAATTCAGTGAACTGAGTGCCTGCTTGGCATACCAGATTTTATCCCTGGTGCTTAAAATGGTCCCGAAAACACCACCATGACCAAACCTGAGCATAAAGCCAAGAGAGTAGCCCTTGTGTTCCACCAGATGTGACCTCAAAACCCAAATCCAAATGAAACCAAGCAAAAACAAAACCACCAGAAACTATGCTACATCTCACATAGCTCGTGCCAGTTTATTTCCAGAGGACTTCTCCATTCAATATCTGCATGTTTTATGGGGATTGCTAAAGACCCATGGTGTGTCTGAGAGATAGTACAGCAGGTAGGATACTTGCCTTGCATGCTCCTGACCTGGGTTTGATCCCGCAGCATCCCATATAGTCCCCTGAGTACCGCCAGGTGTAATTCCTGAGTGTACAACCTCTAAGCACTGCCAGGTGCGCACCCCCCTGCTTCCCACCCAGCCACAACCAAAACACCCATGGTGTTGGAGCAATCATGAGGAAGAGGTCAGAGCTACTGCCGTCTAGACTGTGGAAATCAGAGGGCTGCAGTTTAATTACAGACCATGGAGGGGGAGGACTCAGGACTCAGGATTCAGTTCTCCAGAACCCCAACGAATCTCTAGGGATAGAAGGACCCAGGTGCCAACTATAGACTGGGTGCTATAACTAATTTCTTCTGAGCACAGCAATTGTGGCAGGCACAGCTCGACTGGAAAACCCTCTCCTCCAGTTGCCGTCAGGGCTGTCTGTAGCCCCTCGAGAGTCTGCTGGCTCCGCAGGAGTTGCATCTGCTCTGGTTATATTCCAAACAAGGAGGGTTCCTGGATTTTTTTTTTTTTTTTTGCTTTTTGGGTCACACCCGGCAATGCTCAGGGGTTACACCTGGCTCTGCACTCAGGAGGTTCCTGGATTTTGAGGATACACAGCTCACTAGGGTAGCGTCAGGTTCCTTCACAGAAAAGAGAAGGGCCCAGGTGGCCTCCCAAGACTGGAAACTGTGACTGTGTTGCTGGTGGAGTGACTTTACCCGCCAACATGTTGTTGGTGTGTGAAGTATTAAGAGGAGCACAGAGTGGGAGGATGTAGCCACAGAATATAGTGTTGCGTGGACTCCGCTTGGCTTGCCGCCATGCTCATGCTGTCCCTGCCAGGGGAGGTCAGAACTGGTAAGCTGTATTTTTTGGGGTCACACCTGTGTGCTCCAGGGTAACACTGCGGTGCTTAGGGGGTTGCTCTTGGTGGTGCTGGAAGCCAGGCAGTGCAGGGTTTACGCTCAGGCCTCTGCATGAAAATCATATGCTCTAGACTTCCTCTGGTTCAGCCCTGGGGAAATATGTGTCAGCTCTAGCATGGGATGGACCAGCCTTACCAGGGCAACTATCAAGTTGTGCCTGAGACCCCACCCCCCCTTGATCTACTTGATGGAGGTGCTGATCCCGCCATGCAAATATTTGGGGAAGCTATGACTCTCCGGCTGGGGTTTTTCCTTTCCCCTTCACATGAAAAGGAAAAATAAGACCTGACTTCCACTGAGGTCCTAGGTTCTTTATCTATTCTTGAAGAAAGGAATTTCAGGAGATGAAGAGCAGCGAAGTAAAATCATTACCAGAAAACAGATATGGAATGCCGGGATTGAACCTGGGTTGGCCACATGCAAGGCAGATGTCCTGCCCACTGTACTATTGCTCCAGACCTGTATTTTGTTTTAATTAGTAGAAAAGTAAAATAAGGTCCTAAGTCTATCCACTGAGCATGCTCCACTACCTGGCTAGAATTGGTTGTCTTTTTTATCAGGAAGTTGGTAACCAAACTTGTCTGGTTTGAAGCCTGAAGCCCCCTTCTTTTTGTTTTGTTCTGTTTGGGGGTTATACTCAGTTTGGGCTATACCCAATGTTGAGGCAGGTTGGGGGTGGGTGGTGAGGGGTCTACTCTAGATCTAGTGCTTGGGGATCTGCAGTGCCTGGGAGACTTGGGGAAGCCAAGGATAAGACTTGGGATTCCTGTATGTAAAGTATGAGTTCACACTCTCTCTTAGGCCCATCAGGCTGATGCTGCTTCTCCTTTTCCTCCTCCTCCTCCTCCTCCTCCTCCTCCTCTTCCTTCTTCCTTCTTTCTTCTTTTGGATCATATCCAGTGATGCTCATGGGTTACTACTGGCTCTGCAGTCAGGAATCACTCCTGGTAGTGCTTGGGGGACTATATGGGATACTGAGATGGGACTTGGGTCGGCTGTGTGCAAGGCAAATGCTCTTCCGACTGTACTACAGCTCCAGCCCCCGCTTTACTCTTCTTTAGACACATGAGAGCCTTCCATGTTGCTTGTTGTGATTTTCCCCACACTGCCTCACCTGTTGCAGTTCTATTTAAGAGTCATGAGAGGAAAACAGAGATCGACTGTGAGCAACAACATGCTGGTGTCCCAGGGTGGGGTTGACCCCAGCATGGAGGCTCCTAGTTGCTTTTGTTGGTGGTGGCTCAGTAAAGTAGGAGGCGAGGAGGGAGACTCAAGAAGAGTATCTAGTCTCAAACACGGCTGGGGGAAGCTGGAACTCGGCTCTCCCCAGGCTCAGCTGACCAGGGGGCTCCCAGGAGGACAGATGGGTTTTGGGAGTGGGCCCATCACCTCTGAGGGGTCTCAGAAGCAGCCAGATGAGACTCACCCACCACACTAACCGCCACCTTCGCTGTCCAGATGCTGGGATGCTACCTCAAAACCAGATTAACAGAGTAAAATAGTTCGAGCCCAGGTAGGCAGCTCCCAGAAGCGGGAATCACTGGGAATTCATCAGATGGAGCTAGGGTCGGCCCTTCCCCCTCCATTTTGTCGAGCCTGGTGGCCCCACCCAGGAGCTGCCCTGGCGACCAGCCAAAGCATGCAGTCTCAAACGTGGCTGGGGAAGCTGGAACTTGGCTCTCCCCAGGCTCAGCTGACCATGGGGCTCCCAGGAGGACAGATGGGTTTTGGGAGTGGGCCCATCACCTCTGGTGGGTCCCAGAAGTAGCCGGATGAGACTCGCCCACCACACTAGCCGCCACCTCCGCTGTCCAGATGCTGACCACGAGGCCCCTAAGTCGCGCGGCTGCTTGTGCCACACTGCCCATCAAACTAGTGGAAACAGTTATGTCCTTTAATGTACTGCATTCTATGATGTGTAGGAAAGTTAGGTGGGAGGGAGAGATAGAGAGGAGAGAAAAGACATACAGAACCCACCAAGTAGTTGAGGTGTGGGAGGGAGGTGGGGACATTGGTGATGGGAGATGGGTTCGGGTGGAGGGATGGGTGTTGGACCACTGTAGAACCAAAACTCTACATGAGCATCTTGCAATTGTATGTCTAAAAGCGGTGTAATAAAATTTTTTGGGGAAAAAAAAGAAGAGTATCTTCACCTTTCTGCTCAACTCATCTCAGCCGCCAGCGCTCAGGGAAGTGCCTGGCGTGCATCAGGCCTGGCAAAGTCAGTGCCCTGCCTTGGGCAACATCAAACCACTGCACCGGAGCTCTGGGTCTGTGACCTTTCCCTCACAGAAAAGAGTTCCAGAAGGAGGTGAAATGATGAAACAAGATCGTTTTTTATTGAAACCTACTTAGATGTGAGGTGAGAGAAATCAAAAATAAGTGTTTGAGAGAGAACATGCATGGATTTCTCCAGGGTAGAAGAAAAAGCAGACACAGGGACAAGCAAATTAAACATTTTTTTATCTGTTTGGGTCACACCTGGCAAGACTCAGGGGGTCAGTCCTGGCGGTGCTCAGGGGACCATGTGGGATGCCGGGGATCGAACCGGGTCTGCCACGTGCAAGGAAAGTGCCCTACCAGCTGGACTATCACTCCGGCCCCTTAAATATCTTTTTAAGGGAGAACCTAGGCTTGAAGAGCCAAGCCTGAGTGGCTTTCAGGAGGAGATTTTATAAAATTCTTCCAAATGGGTTTCGCACACATAATCTGGGTGTTGTTTCAGAATGCCTGCACTGTTGATGGCGTATCATCATTTCATCCCTCCATCATCTCATAGATTCTCCTGTAGTTTTTTTTTTTGGGTTACACCTGGCGATGCTCAGGGGTTACTCCTGGCTCTGCACTCAGGAATTACTCCTGGCAGTGCTCCAGGGACCATATGGGATGCTGGGGATCAAACCAAGGTTGGCTGCGTGCAAGGCAAATGCTCTACCCGCTGGACTTTAGCTCTGGCCTCACTTTCTTCTTTTCTGTGGGGTCCACTCTTCTCTGGGTGGAGCCTTGGGTTTCTGCATCTGGGTATATCTCAGTTTCTCCTCTCCAAAGAGTTTAGGGTATATATGTCAAAAAGGATGTGGTCTTCCTGTCTCGGGCTACTTCAAAGCTCGGAAATCTCTGTCTGTCTGTCTTTCTCTGTTTTGTTTTGGTGGGCCACACCCACTCTATAAAGGGCTAATTCTTGGGTATGGGCTCAGGGATCACTCTTGGTGGGCTCAGGGGACCATATGGAGTGCCAAGGATCAAATCTACATTGGTTACATGCAAGGCAAGCACCCTATGCACTGATGTACTCTCTGACCGCACTAGAAAATCTCTTAAGTTTTATTATTATTTTCCAGAAATACATTACTGGGGACCCCCTATCCTATATACCTGCAGCATTTTGGAAAACCAATTTCCTATGCCAGTTTCCAAGCTGCCTGGGTCTGGAGTTCTGTGCAGATAGGAGTTCAAGGACTTTGTTAGGCAGGTGATCTTCCTTCATGGTCGGGCAATGGCTCCTACTCACTTGTCCCCTGAATTTGGGTTTGGGTTTGGGTTGACTCCTCCCAAATCTGGGCTGGGGCGGGCCAGGTAACTTCTTTACAGATATCAGTTTAAGACTTCCTGCTCTTCATTGCCAGGGGCTCCATACCTCAGCCTACATCAGCTAGAAGGAAGTCTCAGAAATCTTAGCAAAGATGAATATGGTAGTGCGACCCTTGGCTGCCTCTAACTCCCTGGTCATATCAGTCATATCTGTCATCAGTGACAAGTATCCTGAGATATCAAATCCTCAGGCTAACACAACCCACCCCATAGCTCAAGTGCCACAGAGAAATAGTTCAGCATGTGAAGGAAACTCTGAATGGAACAAACACCCCCATTCCCCAATCCAAAATCCTGAAGAATCTTTAAACTAAGCTGTAGTGTCTCTACCAAAAAAAAAAAAAAAAAAAGCAAATGCCAAAAAGATTCCTTCAGTGTCAGTGTAAGAGAAAAATTTTCAGAAATTAATCTTTTCAGAAATGGGATGTCTAACAGAATGTGAATCTAAAATAGCTTCCAGAGTCTGGATAGATAGTACAGGGGTAAGGACCCTTGCTTTGCAGGTGGCTGACCCAGTTTGATGCCTGGCATTGCTTATGCCCCCCCACCCCCTCAAGGCAACACCAAGAGTCATCCCAGAGCACAGAGCCAAGAGCCCGTGACCATTGCTGGGATGGCCCGCAACCACCTTTCCCCTAAAAAAAAAAAGAATTCTCATTAAAATCAATGCAATTTGTTATTGAAATCTATGCTAGCAAATGCACAACAGAACAAAGAAGTAATGAAGTAAAGTCAATGCAGTAAGAGAGATAGTACAGAGGATAGGATGCTTTCCTTGCATGCAGCTGTATAGGTCCCCAGCATCCCATATGGTTCTTCTAGCACCACCAGGAGTAATTCCTGAGTGCAGAGCCAGGAGAAAGCCCTCCTGGCTTCACAGGGTATGACCCAAATTTGAAAATAAATAAACAACAAAAAATTAAATGCAGGAGCAGAGGAAGTCTTCATCAAAGAGATGAAAAAATTTCAAAAAGAGATGCTGACTATGAAGAACATGGTGAATAAAACAAAAGCCTCATTGGGTGTGAGAGACAGGTTGGTGGGCGGGAGTGCGCGCTTCATGCAGGAGACAAGTTCCGTCCTTGGCACTGCATCAGTGGTCCCCTGAGCACTTTCAGGAGTAGCTCTTGGGCACTGCTAACTATAGCCCCAAAGTAAAAAAAAACAATCCCCTCTCCCTCCAAAAGGGGGAATTTTGTGGAAAACATAACAAATAGGCCTAACACCATTGAGGAAAGAATAGAAAAAATTGAAGATGAAATTCAGTTATAACTCAAATGGAGGAGGAGAAAAAAGATTTAGGAAAAATCTTTCAAGAACTTTTAGACTATTAGGAGAGGAAACATGAGATTAATGGGTTAATGGGTATATAGAAGGTAAGGGGGGAAGGAAAAGACCAACGTGTCTTTTCCAGCTTTTAGTTCCCAGCCTTATTGGAATAATAACTAACTGTTTAAATTAGGGTAGAGAGCTTTTAACTGGAAGTTATTTTGGGGTGGGTATTGGGGAAAGCACAGCGGAGCTTGGGGGCTACTCTGGATTCACTGTTCATGGATCACTACCAGCAGTGCTCAGGGATCAAACTCAGGCCTCCTGCATGCAACAATTTGCTCAGTTCTTTGAGCTGTTTGTGGAACAATGCAGAGATCCAACTCGGAGCCTCATTGGCTGCACGAGAAAAAGCAAAGTGGTACTCTACTGAGCTCCAGTTTATCATTTCTTTGACTAGGCTCACAGATGCGCAGTTCCTCTCTCCTGATGTCTGCTTTCTGTTTCTCTTCTTTCATCTCATCTCTTTACTCACCCTTGCCCTTTCACTCTCAGACTTGCTTTTGTTTCTGGGCCACTTGCATTGTGCCTGGGGTTCACTTCCAGCAGGCCACGGGGACTGTGCAGTGCCGTATGATCAAATTGGTGCTCCCACATGTACAACCCACAATCCGACCCTCTGAGCCATTTCCCCAGCCCTCCCACAGATTCGTAAAAAGTTTACTCAAAAGGTATTTCCTTATTACCATTTATCTTCTTGTGCTTGCTTCTTTTTATCATTTTGGGCAACACCCAGGTGACTCTAGGCTCCGTTGTTGTATATCAGGGATGGAGCCTGTGCCTCCTGCTGGGAAAACATGCACTCCAGCTTGTTGAGCTTGTTTTCCTTTGAAGGCAGAGAAACTAAGCTAGCTACTTTCCCCAAGGCCATATAATGACTCCTTCCCTCGCCTTGGCTTCCTGGTAGCTCATGTATCTTGCAGACAGGCACACACTTAAATTACACTGCTCACCTGTGAATAGAATTTCTCTGTGTGCTGAAGTTCACTGTCGAAGTTTATGGCCCTCAGTTGAGATCCAAAGGGCTGCTTTTACTACAAACTTCATGATCTGGTCCTTACCCACTGGCTTAGGATGTGACTCTTCACTTCAGTTGTGTCACAGACCTTTGTATTTTAGTTTTTATTATATTTTATTTGAGGATGTGTTCAGGATTTACTCCTGACTCTGCATTCAGGGATGACTCCTCGTGGGCTTGAGGGCACTAAGAATCAGCTGCATATAAATAAGGCAAGAGCCCTACCTGCTGTCCTGTCACTTTGTGTTTTAGTTTAGGGGTTTTCATTTGTTTTGGGGCTGCAACCCAATGGTTCTCAGTGTTTACTCCTGACTCTGTGCTCAGGGGACCAAATGTGGTTTTGGTGATTGACCACATGCAAGGTAAGTGCTTTACTCCTGTACAAAGTCTCTGGCCCACAAATAACTTTGTAATTTTTTTTAATCTTGTTGTTGATTTTGAGCCAGGATCAGGGGTTACTCCTTGCTCTGGCTCAGTAATTACTCCTGGTGGTGCTCAGGGGACCATCTGTGATGCCAGGGATCAAACCAGGATTGGCTGCATGCAAGGTAGGCATCCTACCCACTGTACTATTGCTTTGGCCCAATATATGTATTTTAAATGTCACTTAAGAGCTGGAGTGATAGTCCAGTGGGTAGGGCATTTGCCTTGCATGTGGCCAACCTGGGTTTGATCCCTGGCATCCCATATGGTCCCCTGAGCACCTCCAGGAGTAATTCCCTGAGTGCAGAGCCAGGAGTAATCCCTGAGCATTGCCGGGTGTGACCTAAGAAGAAAAAAAAAATAAAATGTCACTTAATTTAGAAGTTATCTTAAAAAAATCCTAGGTGAATTTTAGAATTACATTTATGGGACATGAACTTGTCCAGTCTGTCAGTTCTAAAGCATAAATATGAATGCTTCTGATCAGGAAGAAAGAAATAGTTGTTTCATGTGGAGCAGTGTAGCTAGAATAAAGGATTCTGAAGAGTGGAAAAACTTGGCGTTGCATGTGGCTTGGTAAAGTGGGGGAGCAGGGGAGGTAGGCTTGAAAATAGAGTGCTTCCATCTTTCAGCCCAGCTTGGCCACCTGGGGAAAGTGTGTGTGTCAGGGCTGGTGAGGTCTGCTTCAGCATCTGTGGGGCACAAACATTCACGTCCCACTAGCCCCATGAGGCAGCTGAGAAGCTGCTCCTGAAGTCTGCTTGTTCTGCATGGCGTGGGGGATGATTCTCTGCCATTTGATTTCTCCAGGATCCATGGACGCAGGCTAGAGCAGAAATCACTCTTTGTAGGAAAAGGAAAGTCAGTCCCTAACCTTGGCTCAGGCATTCCAAATCCATCGCCTTCCCTTGCAGAAAAGAATTTTAGGAGGAGACAAAACATGAGGCATGAAAGTTTCTATGGAAGAAATTTATTACTCTGGGGCTGGAGAGATAGCGTAGGAGGTAGGGCACTTACCTTGCAAGAGGCAGACCTGGTTTCAATTCCTGGCACCCCTTATGAGCACCGCCAGGGTGGCCCTTGAGCTCAGAGCCAGGAATTGCACATGAACATCATTGAGTATAATCTAAATAATTCCCCCTCCCCCCATTGAAAAAGTTACTTAGAGGTGAGGGGGTAAAGGAGGAAGACCTTTGTATTCAAGAGAAATCACAGGCTTCCCCAGGGTGGAAAAATCTGAGGAGAGAAACAACGATACACATGTTCAAGAGATTTGAAAAAAGGTTATAAAATCAAGCAGACCTTGAATTTTTTTTTAAATGTACAATTCCTCCAAATGGTCTTAGCCTGGACTTTCTCTGTACATAAAATTTAAACTGGGCCTTGTCACAGTTGATGGTCTTTTCACAATCTCAACAGTACCTTTATTTATTTATTTATTTATTTATTTATTTATTTATTTATTTATTTATTTATTTATTTTTTTTTTTTGGGGGGGTCACACCTGGCAACACTCAGGGGTTATTCCTGGCTCTGCACTCAGAAATCACTCCTGGCGGTGCTCGGGGACCATATGGGATGCCGGGGATCGAACCCGAGCCGGCATAGGCCGGCCGCATGCAAGGCAAATGCCCTACCCGCTGGACTATCGCTCCAGCCCCTCAACAGTACTTTTAGATTCTGTAGCTTCTCTTTTCTGAGAGGGTCAACCTTTCTCTGGATGGTACCTCAGTTTTTCTCTCTCTCCAAAGAGCTCCAGAATTTGCATCTCCGAGAGATGTGGTCTTCGTGCCTTTTGGACTACTCTCAGGACTGGGCTTCTAACTTCTGAGTTTTATTATTTCCCAAAAGCTCATTACCATAGTCTCCTACCTGTCTGCCTGCAACAAAGGGGCTGGAACTATCGAGTTCATTGCTTGACTCCCAGGGAAAATGGTATTTCACCTAGCTTTTTTGGTCTTTGTTTGGTTTTCTTGGGCCATACACAGTGGTGCTCAGGGGTTACTCCAGGATTTGCATTTAGGAATCACTCCTGGAGGCGCTTGGGGACCATATGGGATGCCAGGGATCAAACCCCAGTTGGCTTCATGCAAGGCAGATGCCCTACCCTCTGTACTGTTGTATTGGCCTCCTCTTCCTCCTCCTCCTCCTTCTCCTTCTCCTCGCACAGAAGAGCCAGAACTGTGTTCTTCGTATATGAGGGCCAGGGACTTGAGATCATGAGTATATTCTTGTGCTCCAAGCTAAAGTGCTCTTCCTCTGGGTCCTAACATAACATTCTTGGTAATGTTCTTTGGTAGAAAGTGCATTATGTTGCATACTACTACTTAATCCAAGGTACTGTCTCAAATGAACATTAGCGAAGCAGTGGCGTGAACCGGTGGCTTTCAGCCTTTCACACCTGCAGACCAGCATTGGCTGGCAATCATTGACATAAACAGTCGCTGGATATTTAATTGATACAGTGCTTAGCCAGGAAACTGAAAATGCTTCATAAGTACAGGTTTCACAAGCTATCAGTATTGGGTTTCAATGCAAGTAATTGTTACCTATTTGTAAATAAAGGAGATCAGAGATACAAGATTACACCCACACCTTAGATATTGCGGGTTAGGTTGCAAACCACCTCAATAAAGCCAGTATTGAAAAAAAGTAGTCACATTTATTTTTCAAGGTTTCTCGATGTGAGAGATGCTGATGGTATGCTGTAGTCTAGTGCATGTGTGATAGCATTATGTCTGAAAAATGCACTTGCTTTAATGAAATATGAAATGGAGAAGAACACAGGCTGTGCTGATAAGACCTGCATGGGGTTGGGTTGCCATAGCCATTAATTTATAAAAAAGCATCATCTGCGAAGCTCATGAAAGCAAAATGCAATCAAGATAGCCCATCTGTGCTTTTCACCAATGACCTGTCTTTAAAATGAATACTTAATTCAAAAATCGAAGTACCACTGCATTGTAACATGTTACAAAGCTCATGTTTCAAAGGCCTGGAGTGCATGCTTGCATGCTTTGCAATTAGAAGCCCAGGTTTGATCCTCATCACTGTCTTCTGAGCGCCGCCAGGAGCAGTCCTCAAACATGTCAGGAGTAGCCCTCGCGTACCACCAGGTATGGCCCCCAAACCCAAACCAAGCCAAAACTTAATTTCTGTATTTGCTCATTCCCATGACCTGATGTAATAATGGTTTGAGGCTCTTTATGTTCCTGGAGCAAGCAGATGCCCTTGGGCTCTACCTGCATAAGACAGGACATATGGAGATGCTACTGGTGCCCGCTCTGCAAATCGATGATGAACGGGAAGACAGTGACAGCGACAGTGATTTGCGACGTTATGCTCATCACCAAAAGGCTGGTTTCCACCGAGCAGCATATAAGGGTGACTATTCAACTTGATCTATAACACCCTTTTGTCTTTCCTTTCTGGTAACAATAGCTGGTTTTATAATTTAAAAGTTTGCACCAAGGGACTGTGGCTGTGGCTCTTTTACAGCTATTAGTCTTACATGCACGAGGCCTGGATTTGACCCCGTACTAAAAAAAAAAAAAAAGTTTATGTTTGTTCTATTAGTAAACACTTGGTATTTAATTTAAAGATAGGAAATTTAATAGCATATTTAAAAATGATTTATTTGGGAACTTTAGGAGGCGTTTTTAGCACATATCCTGTGAAGCTCACAAGCTTTTCCTGGTGTGGTGCTCGGGACCATGTGGAGTAGGGATTGAACCTGGGACTCTCACAGGCAAAGCATGTGCTCAAGTCCTTTGAGTCATCTTCCCAGCTCCTAGTTATATTTTAAAATTATATCATTCCTTATATTCATATTCCCTACTTAATTTCTTTGAACATATATACTGTCTAAAGAATAATTGAAAATAATTAAACATAATGTTATCTATAATGGAATTTTATTTAGTTACTTATGTATTTATTGGTTTGGGGACTATATCCCATAGTGTTTAGGATTACTGTTTAAATATCTGTAATACCTAAAACTTGTGTCTTCTTTCCCCCGACCCCTGCCTTGGATTTTTTAACCGACATCTCATGGTGCTCAGCGGTTTCTCCCAGCTCTGTGTTCAGGGGTCGCTCTTGGAGGTTTGTGGTCCCATGCAGTGCAGGGGGTGAGGGGGCTGTCAAACCTAAACCTCTTGTACATTGCAAAGCATGTGCTGCAGGCTGTTCTGTTCTCTCCCAGTCCTACTATGTGCTTGGTTTTGTTGTATACACTGTGCTTCTTCTTTATGCATAGTCCTTTTTCCCCCTCATGTTTATTTCCTTTCTAACTATTCAACTCATTTATGCAGTTATTATTCCCAACATGTACGCATAATGCTAGGCAGCTCGCTTAAGAGCTGATTCAAATCTCAACATGCTCTTAACTGGAAACGACCAAGCCCTCCTTTATAGAGTCCTAGTCCACAGCACCAAGCCCTGGTTGCACTTACTTGTTACAAGCTCCAGTCCTTGTTATCATTTTAATTAAAATAAACTGCATTCTGATAGTGTATGTTTCATAGCCATCCCTTTATTTTGTGCTGTTGCCTCAGGCACAAAGATAGGCTTCATTTCCCAAGCTCCGCTGGTTTGCGTATGACTCTCTGCCCTTATTTTAGTCAACGAGATGTTGACAGAAGTGCTGTGTGTCATCCTTAAAGGAGCATGCTGGCCTTCCAGACTTCTTCCTGCCTGCCTTTGTTCTGCTGGGTAGGTGCTGGCAACTTTGATACTCTGAGCAATTAACAGAGCCCTAGAACAGAAAGAACACAAGCCCCAAACCAGTGCACAGAGGGGAGCTGCCTGTGGACCCAGATGTGAAGAGAAGTAGCCTGCACCGGCCTTGCAGTCTTTTCACTGGCCCAGGCTGCCTTCCAGATTGTTTAGAAAGTCAGAAATGAGTCTTCAGTGCTCTGAAGAAGATTTAAAACAAAGCGTATGACTTACTAGAACAGCCTGCTAAGACTTTGACAATATAAAGATTTTAAAAGAACTCCAGCTACAGCTCTGCATGTAGTCAGCTACAAGGCAGAAATCTGCAGAGTCACAAAGTGACTATAGACTAAAAATATTTTTTCCAATGCCATTAGGCAATTGATTTTGCTGTCGCAAATGAGGTAACCCGTTAAGTCAAAGTGGAGGCTGTCCTTTAAAGGCAATTCTCTGTAAGTGTTCACAGATACTCTTCACTGTATCACTGTATCACTGTCCTCCCGTTCATCATCGATTTGCTCGAGTGGGCACCAGTAACATCTCCATATGACTTGTCACATGCAAGTAGAGCCCAAGGGCACCTGCTTGCTCCAGGAATCATAAAGAGCCTCAAACCATTCCATCAGGTCATGGGAATGAGGTCTATAATTGTTACTGGTATTTGGCATATCAAATATGACATGGGTAGCTTGCCAGGCTCTGCCGTATGGGTAGATACTCTTGTAGTCATCTAAAAATCCAGCATTTATTGATGAACCATGCGTCCGCTTGCGCCCACGTGAGCCGGGCTGTGATAGGCTGGTCTGCTGGGTGGAGTTCTGACAAGGGGGAAGTCCGGATATGGAAAATAGAGGCCCCTCATGGAGAGGGGGTTGTCTAGCTTGTTGTGAGGCTCTGCTGGGGTGGCGGGCCAGAGCTATAACCTGCCATCCCTCCCGGGTGCCTCATGAGATACTCTTAGACTCCTTTTAGTCTCTCTTTCCTTTGGGAATAAATATATATTTTAACATACATGCACACACACATATTTGTTTGTTTTTGGGCCTCACCCAGCTGTGCTTAGGATGTGCTTGGGGGTGTTTGGGGGTCATACCCAGTAATGTGCAGGTGTTACTCCTGGCTCTGCACTCAGGAATTACTTCCCGTGGTGCTCAGGAGATCATATAGGATGCCAGGGATTGAATCTGGGTTAGCCACATGCAAGACAAATGCCTTACCCATGTACAATTGCTTCTGCCCCATCAAAGCAAGTTCTTTATCTCCTGTACTATCTCTCTGCTCCCCTTGGAGATATTAAGACAACAAGGTGACTGTTAAGCTGTTGATAAGGGGAGTTTGTGGGGCCGGAGCGATAGCCCAGTGGGTAGGGCGTTTACCTTGCACGTGGCCAGCCCATGCCGGCCCGGGTTCGATCCCCGGCATCCCATATGGTCTCCCGAGCACCGCCAGGAGTAATTCCTGAGTGCAGAGCCAGGAGAAACCCCTGAGCATTGCCGGTGTGACCCCAAAAGCAATAAATAAATAAATAAATAAATAAATAAATAAAAAAAAATAAGATAAGGGGAGTTTGATTAAAGACCTGAAACATGCATTGCTGATTTCAGATTGTGATGAAACCTAAGTATCATATATGAGAGCTATAGACTCTTGGCGTTCATGGACTACTTTGGTTCTTTCCAGTTTCAGTGCTGGCTTATTTTAATATAGTTTTAAAGGGGTCCGGGGTGATAGTACAGCAGGTAGGGCATTTACCTTGCTTGCAGCCAACCGGGTTCTATCCCTGGCATCCCATATGGTTCCCTGAGCACCACCAGGAGTAATTACTGAGAGCAGAGCCAGGAGTTTTTTGGGTCACTAGGTGTGACCCAAGAAAACCAAAGAGCCAAAAACAAAAACAACAGCAACCCCAATACAACAACAACAACAACAACAACAACAACAACGTTTTAAAATGCAATGGTTTATTTGCTAAAACTTATTTATATGGGGATTTCCCCCTTATTTGTATTTGAGCACATCTGACAGTGCTCAGGAGCTTCTTCCAGCTCAGTGCTCCAGAGTTGTTCCCAGAGGTGCTCAGGGGACCAGGTGGTGTGCTAGATTTTGCCTGCATGCAAAGCATGTGCTCAGTCCCTTTGAGCTCTCTCTTCAGCCTAATTAAGCTCATTTAACTGACAAAATTAACATCATAGCCATTTTATATATGCATTTGTTTTATTTTAGCTCACTTGAATTTCAGATTTGAGTGTTCAGTAGCTAGGACAAATTAACAAGTTGTTGAACCCCTATGGATTGAATTTGCAGAGAAAGACCCTTAAGAATGAATTATTCTATTCATTGTATTCTCACTTTGAGGTAAAACCACAGTTACAAATTTAAAGGATCTAGTGCTTTCTGTTTTTCTGTTTACATATTGTCTTAATTTGGGTTTCCAGCATGTGGTCTATTTGAGGCAAAACTGACATCAAAATTCAAGGGCAGTCTTTTTGTGAAAACCATTCATTATATGATTTGTGGAATAATAAATGGGGTTGTAGATTCATTTATGCTACTTTGGTAAACTTGAATTCATTTTTACTGGTATCAAGTATTAGGAAATTCTCTTTCCTCTCTGAATAGCACTAATAACATAGAATTTTTTCATGCTAAACAGGATATATTAAAAACCACTTTGAATTAATGAAATCCTATAATTTAGTGGAGAATAATCTCACAATATGAAAACTATTCATATATCTATACCTTGCATGAAACCTTGAATTTAAGGAATAGTACCTGTTATGGGTCTTGAAGACAGACTTACTATTCATAATTTAAGGAGGTTATGAATTATACTTCAACATTCAATAAGTATTAACAGAAAGATAATAGAATAACCAGTTTCTCTTATGCAATGAAATTATTGCTATTCCTTTGATAAAAGATGTT
This sequence comes from Cryptotis parvus, assembly GCA_021461705.1. Taxonomy (NCBI): domain Eukaryota; kingdom Metazoa; phylum Chordata; class Mammalia; order Eulipotyphla; family Soricidae; genus Cryptotis; species Cryptotis parvus. Next base: position 26,097 of record JAJIBD010015156.1, read on the forward strand.
GAATTGGGTCAGGAGTGGCCTTTCTGTGTTGCTCAAGAACACTAGCAAGATTAAAAATTTATGGATTACCTCCTAGAAACAATGATCTGGTACAGAAGTAATAAAACACCCGCTCTCCTGTGTCTTCCTAAGCTGCTCTGTACCGGTTCATCTTGTGTGTGATTATATTAGCGTGACAACTTTCCAAAGCTCTAGAAATTGTCTTCTGGCAAAGATGAAGATATTCAAACAAAAGGATTTTTATTGAAAATCCAGAGGCAGATGGTATAGAAAGGTAATGTTAAAATGTCAAATAGAACCTTGTTTTATATACTTTGTGATTCTACTTTACTTAGGTTGTTCAATTCATGTAAAAACAAGATATTAAAAATGATCTTGCAATATAAGATTTCTCTGGGTAAAATTGTATGAAAGATATAATGTTGACTTTTTATTTTTTATTTTTTGGTGCTTGGGGCTTACACCTGTCTCTGTGCTCAGGGTTTACTTACAGAGGGGCTTGGGGAACCACATGGAGTCCCTGGGATTAAACCTGGGTTGGCCTCTTTGGAGGCAAGTGCCCTACCCACTGTACTATCTCTCCAGCCCCAGTGTAGACATTTTAAATATGAATAGTCCAATAACAAAAGCTGGCAAAATGATTTTTTTTAAAAACCCATGTCTAGTTTTGAAAAGCTACTTATTAATATTTCTTTAACTTTCAGGATTTTGTTGCTGTTGTTTTTTCCTTTAGGAGTAATTATAGAGCAAGGCGTATTTATTTGTATAATATTTAATACTAGAAAATAGGGCCGGAGCGATAGCCCAGCGGTTAGGGTGTTTGTTCTTGGGGCGCGGCCGGCCCATGCCGGCCTGGGTTCGATCCCCAGCATCCCATATGGTCCCCCCGAGCACCGCCAGGAGTAATTCCTGAGTGCAGAGCCAGGAGAAACCCCTGAGCATTGCCGGGTGTGACCCAAAAAGCAAAAAAAAAAAAAATAATAATAATAATAATTTAAACAGAAATATTTGGGAATATATATTGCTTAGTTTCAAGAGCTTTTTTTTGGGGGATTGGGACTTTTAATTTCTTATGTCTAAATGTCATGTGTTTTCTAAATATTGGTGGCTTACAAGGATGCTTGCATGTAGAAAGATCTTTTCAGCAATCCCTGTGCTATCCTTATTATCATTGGTATTTCCTGTTATTCTTCAATAATGAAACACTTGAGAACATACACAGTATCAAACTTTCCATTTATCTGTTTTTTGAGCTAAATTGCTCTGAAGTTTAGGAAAGGCAATGGAAATATGATTACTCTGGTGAAACACTACTGGGTCAGCATTTTCTGCCTACCGATTCCTGCATTTGAAATGATCTACTGAAAACTGAGGCTTGGGAGGAAGAAATACTTACCCATAGTTTATCCTGATGGCATATATGCAAAGTAAAGCCTTCGATTCTTTAGTTAACGAATCCCGGAAAGGTGGAGGTACATCATCTACAGAAAACAGTCGAAAGATCCTGTCAAAAAGCACATCAGCCCAAATGAATGACTGTAGTAGCCAGCAATTGGTAGAAATACATCAGCGGAGTCAAAATTGACAGGTAATCTTAATGTCCTGTTCTGGGTGACTTCACAGAATAAGTAAGAAATCTATGCTTTTTCACCTCCTCCCCAATGGATTCTTAAGATTTTTTGAGTAGCATAGATTTCTCCTGATTGGTCTGGAAAGGTCAGGAGCAGTCTTTGGATTTTTGTCCTTCAGACTGGAAACTGGTCATGAAAAGTAGGTTTCAGAGGCAAAGTCAGCACGTTTCTGTCATCCTTCTTGAGTCTAGCAGAGGGTAAATGGATTAACAATTGAGGACTGACCTTTTATGAAAATATGGGTCAGGCTCACCTCTGTGAGATCTTCATATTCACAGAACTGAGCTGAGCCTCTGCTTTGGGGGCACCTGTTCTTAAAGATGTCATTTCTTTTCATCTTCAACCCAGTATATGAATTCAATTTTTTAATTTAATTTAACTGAATGTTAGTTTCCCCTTCCTTTTGTTGCAGTAACCAGGGACTGCAATAATCAGGGGCATGGCAGGTTTGTGCTTTCTGCCCTGGGCCGTACATGTGGTTGGAGGCTTGTACACATCTGGGTCACAGTGCTCACACATGTTTACCCGCATGCTCACCGTGGTTCTTGTGCACAGTTTGCTAACATGTTCATGCACATTTGAGTATAATGTTTTCCAGGAATTCCTGTGGCTGTTGGGGTTGTGCTATGGACTGTAAGAGCTTACGTAGTATTCTTTGTGGGTGCTTGCATCACATTGTGATGCTGGCTCATATCTCTTATGCACTGGAGACTGCAGACTTTGTTGTAGTCTTTGGGTCCCGGGCAGAAGAGTCACTTGCATTGCTCTCAGCTCATATGGGTAGCACTGGGGATTGAACTCATAACCTCATGCCTGCAAGGCAGATGCTTTTGGCTACTGAGTCATGTTCTTGACCTTGAATCCAATTTTATTTAAAAGCATCACATGTATGTATAGTAAATAGTTTATTTTTGGGTTTGGGCCCCTATCTTCCAGTGGACCAGGTGGTGCACTGGGTTTGAGAATCAAACCCAGCACCTTACTCATGCAGTGCAAGTGCTCTACTACTGAGCCATGTCACCTCACCCTGATTATACTTTAAATGGTACACCAAAACACAAGCAACAAACTTCTCAGGACTCAGTAACATTTCTTCCATTAAGTATTTAGGCAGTCAATTTTATATAGAATTAACTGAACCATGTTGACCTCACAGTTGTTGGATAAGAGCATTTATCTGACAGTGTTCCCTCACAGTTGCTGGATAAGATAAGGGACCAGGAGATAGCACAGGGGTTAAGGAGCAAACTTGCATGTGTTCAACCCTGGTACCATATGCCCCTTCCCTTGCCCCTCCTCTGCACACCCTCCCACCCCCAACTGTCTGGTGTGACCCTGAGGCCCCTGACCTATTTAATCTTGGGCCTTCACATTTGACTATCTGACCCATTTTGTCAAGAATAGCTGTGACTAATCTTTGTTTGGGAAGCTAAATTCTCCAAAAAGTCGAACCTTTATAAACTACATCCAAACTCTGCCCTGAGAACAAAATCTGGTTTCTGACACCTTAACATAGTGGAGGAAAAGGGACCCTCTCAGGACTTGGGCTGGGTCTGAAAAGCAGGTTGACAAATCTGGGCAGGAGAAAACATTATACAAATTTATTTGTTTAAACTTAGTTTTCTGTGACTCAGGTGATATCACAAGGGGCCAAGGACCCAGAGACCGATAAACTCAGGGTTTTGATGCCAAGTGTGGAGGAGAAGCCTGGAGAGATCTGACTTCTCTCTTCAGGCAAGTTGCTGAAGCCTTGCTTGGGGCCATCAGCTGGAGGACAGGAGCGAGGCCTTTTCCTCTCTGATCCTCTCCCCAGGTGCGGGTGCTACTTTCTTGGGTCTCAGAAGGTCCCCTCCCCATAAACTGCTTCAGGGGAGCAGCCAGAAGCCCTTTTCTTTTGTGTGTTGAGATATGGTAACACAGCATCCATCCTTAATTTTTTTTATTTGTTTTTGCTCTTGGAGGCCACACATGGCACTCTTGGCTCAGGGATCATGCCTGTCAGTGCTGGAGGAGCCATGTTAGCTGTTGAGGACTGAACTGGGGTTGGCTGCATGTAAGGCAAACATCCTACCCCTGACCTATCTCTCTGGCATCTCTCACCCCCAGGTTTGTTTTCATTTATTTATTTTTTTGTGGGGTGGGTGTGCCTGGGGCTGAGCTGGTCATACCCAGTGGTGTTCAGGAGCTATTCTCGTTTTTTGGTTCTGTGCTCAGGAGTGATCCCTGGTGCACTCAGAAGATCACATATGGCTCAGGAATTTGAATCAGGGTTGCAGTTGATGGGGCCACATGCAAGGCAAGTGCCTTACTTCATGTACTAGCTCTCTCCAGCCCCTCACCTACAGTTTTTTTTAAATTTTATTTAAACATTGTGATTTACAAAGTTATTCACAATATATATAATGGAGACTCCATGTGGGCCGCCGTTTTCCACATCCGGACCTCCCTCTTGTCAGAACTCCATCCAGCAGACAAGCCTATCACAGCCTGGCTCTCATGGCCGCCGAGCTGCAAGCGGTTCATCAATAAATGCTGTATTTAGAGGTGACTACAAGAGTATGCCACCCGCACGGCAAGCCTGGCAAGCTGCTCGTGTCGTATTTGATATGCCAAATACCAGTAACAATTATGTTAGGTCATTCCCATGACCTAATATAATGGTTTGAGGCTCTTTATGTTCCTGGAGAGTGCAGATGCCCTTTGGCTCTACTAGCATGAGACAGGACATATGGAGATGTTACTGGTGCCTGCTCGAGCAAATCGATGATGAACGGGAAGATAGTGATAGTGATAGTGATAGTGATTCACAATATAGTTGTTTCAACTATTCAGTACTCCAACACCGGTCCCACCACCCATGTGCCCTTACCACCACCAAAAACCCTAGTTTCCCACCCACCCCCAAGCCTGCTTCCCTAGTAGGCACTGATACATCTCCTAATGGTGATGCTAAAGTCATGTCCTTTTTTACTGAGCTTTTACATGCAGACTGAGCCATATGTATTCTTGATTTCACTTACTGACCTTATTGAACTTAGTGGGCTTCTACTCAATTTTAAACAAAGTTGTTCCTGTTAATTTGTTACAGACATTCAATATTCAACCCCTGTAGCACCACCATTACAACTTCCCACCACCATTGTCTCCAACTTTCCCAGCCATCACTCAAGCTTGCCCCTGTAGCAGACCCTCAATACTTTATTTTTTATTGCTTGTTATAGGTTGTGGGGAAATGCTGGTGTGCCCCCGCACAAAATCTGGGAGCAGGGTCAGGGATCCCCTTCTGCCCCAGGGGATCAGCTGCAGGCAGACGGAGAAAGATGCAAGAACCTAGCAAAGTTTCAAAATGCTTTACTTACACAGGTTCTGGCATACAAATCAGCAATAGGAAAACCCTGAACTTAGGGTTCCTGGCTGGACCCCAGCCATGTGTAGGCCAAGATGGTTGCCACCACATGTTAAGGCCCTGCAGAGAGGAGACAGCAAAGAGGCAAGAAGGGGAGCACCAACCAAAAGGGACCAGAAAGAAAGCAGGCTACAGTTTTTGTATCCCTGCAACACAGACCACCCACTCCAATGGCGAGCAGTCAGGGTCAAATCCCCTCAGGTAATTTCTCCCAGGACCTCACCTAGGCCCTTTGAGATGTTAATGTTGCCCAGCCAAGATCTGCCTTGGAAGTACCCTGCAGGGTAGAGTGGAGGAGGGGCTTCTGAGATGAACTGTATCTCAGAATACAAAGGCATGCATCTGTACCAAAGAATATTCTATAGCCAGTTATATATTTCTCTAAGCCTTCACAAGAGTCTCATCTTTACTTCATGGTTGTTCTGTATATTAGCCTTTGACTTATCAGAGAGCCATGCTTGCTTGCTTGGAGGCAAACAGCATTTCTCTCTGGTCTAATTACTTAGAGATCCAACGTGACCAGACAAATATACCAGTAGGATCTAGCTAGTCCCACAATGATTGTGGCAGCATGAGAGAATATTTATATCAGCCAGTATAGAATACATGGTCAGATGAACTGCCACATTCAAACTGTCCTCCTCCTATCTACAAAGTGACCTGCAGGAGGCAACTCCAGGCCAGATGCAGAGGCTCTGGGCAGCAGTGTACTGCAACAATAGGTAATTTGCTAAAAATGATTGTTCAATCTCACCAAGGAGCTATTAAGCCCTTGTATAAGAAATTAATGAAATATTGTCACAAGATAGGCATTGTGTATTTTTTTTTTGTGTATTTTGTCATTGGTTGCCTTTTACTTTACATCCATTCAATGGGTGCTACTTGGTATATTAGTATAATAGTGTTTGAGATGTTGCATGGCCACATGCTCCAGGATTCCAAAATTTTGTTGGAGTTAAATTTTAAACTTGGAGTTAGCTTTGGGGTATGGGAGCAACTGCCAGGCCTTCCAGGAAGAACAGGGAGATGAGGAGAGGTAGCCCACCCCAATTCTGAGAAAGCCTGAAGATTTCAGTTGCAAAACCTGCATACCTGAATTTTTCAGCTGATTAATTCAGGGGTGGGGCTTGGCCAAGCAGTGGAGTCTGGCCTTGAACATGGTGATGAATGTGGAGCGTGGAGTTTTTGGGCTGCTGGGGCTCTGTTGGATGGGCCTGGGCCTCACCTGTACCCCTCCGAGTGCCTCAGTGTCATCTGGCATAGGGACCAGAAGCATCTCTGCCATTTGTTGACCTCTTTTGAGATTTATATATGAGTCTCTGAGCCATGGTTGTTGGGTGAGATTACTTGGTGCCTAAGGCAGTTCATGGGCGCAATTGCTTGGCCTTCAGGAAGAACAGGAAGATGGGGGGAGGGGCCCATCTCCGATTCCATGAAAGTCAGAAGATTTCAGTCGCAAAACCCACATACCTGAGTTTTTTAATGTCTTAATTCATGGGTCCTCACCAACAGTTTTGAGATACTCAACATCTGAGCATTCTAAATCAGGAAGTTACACAAGAACTTCATCTTAGCTACAATGTCCGACATCTCAGGAGGAATTATTTAAATGATCTGTTTAAGTATTTTTGTTTGTTTGGTCCACACCTAAAGGTGCTCAGGGCTTTCTCTTGGCTCTGCTCAGGGGTTACCCCTAGTGGTGTTCAGGGGACCATATTTGGTGCCAGGATTTGACCTGGGATCAAGTATGATCTAGATAAATCTTTAGTCTCTGGACTCTTTGTCCTGCCTCTGTATAAGTTTTATTTTAAAAAAAGTAAAGAAAGAAGTTTATGAACCCTACCTCCCAGCTTGAATAAATTGAGAAATGCCTTCATGAAGAAAAGCGTGGGCAAATAAGCTAACGGAGCCTTCTGCCTGGTAAGAACGTGTCTGCAACACAGTTCTCTCCCTGCTCAGAGGCCATACAGAACAGATTTGTTTTCAGTAGGGACAACCAACATGACTGGACAACCTGTGAAGGATGCAGACCTGTGCTGAAATGCTTGTGTCTGGTATTTGGGTCTGGGAAACCCACGGCTGCTCTCGCCTGTGGCCACCCAGAGACCTTCAGCCCACATCCTGGCTCACTTCCTGGCCTGGTGCCATCCACAGCTCCCAGGGACCTTGGAATGCGCAAGAGCTGGCGAGAGCATTTGGGGCTGGGAGTGCTGAGGTCAGCACGTTAGCAGTGAGGACGCTTATGAGGCAAGGACAGCGTATGCTGCTCGGGAAGCAGATGTTTCTCCATGAGCTGGTCCTGCTGGAAGCTGCCGGCATGCTCCTGCTATCTGGGTTCCTGGACGGGCTTCTCAAATCCTGAGGTTGGTACCATCAGACGGGGCAGGTATGCTGCTGAAACCAGCTTCTCATTAGTGCTTACTGAGGGATACAGGGCTTCTGGACACTAGTGAATCTAAACATTTTTCGGGAAATCGCCCTATGACGGTGAGGATCTGTTTCTGGAGCTTATTGTAAGCTGGGAAATGGGTGAAAGGGGGGAAAAGGCGCTTTATGATGAACCTTACAAGAGCAGTAACTTCCCTAAAAAGCAAGAATGTTTCAGAGTGAATCAGGATACACCTAAGATCCTAAGATCTCGTGTATTAATGCCTCAGGATTTCTGTTGAATTAATAATAATAAAAGGGGTGTACCCCAGTGGTAGATCTCTTGCCTTGCATGTGTGAGGTTCTGTGTTTAATCCTTTACACTGCAGATAGAAGAACAAAAGCAAGAAATAATAAAATAAAATATTTCCAGTTAGATAAATGGATCCATGGTGACAAAACAAAGCATAGGCACCCATCTGGAAAAATACAAAAGCATCTTTTAAAACTTCTCTTGGCAATATATGTTACTTGACCAAACAAAAAACTATCTTTTCAATAAGTGATAGATTTAAAAAACAAAATTTTGCATTTTCCCCTCAAAGTTTTCAATATTTAGTGCCTTATTAATTAATTGATTAATTAATTAATTAAATTTTGCTTTTTGGGTCACACCTGGCAATGCTCAGGGGTTAGTCTTTTTTTTTTTTTGAGTCACACCTGGCAATGCTCAGGGGTTACTCCTGGCTCTCCACTCAGGAATTACTCCTGGAGGTGCTCAGGGGACCATATGGGATACTGCAGATAGAACCGGGGTCAGCTGCGTGCAATGCAAACACCCTATCCGCTGTGCTGTTGCTCCGGCCCCCTCTGGGGTTACTCTTGGCTCTGTACTCGGGAATTACTCCTGGTGGTGCTCAGGGGACAATATGGGATGCTGATATTGGCCATATGCAAGGCTATCGCTCTGGCTACCAGTGCTATTTTTATACTGGTGGCATATTTAGTCCTGCCTATCTGTATTATAAGTGTCAGATAATAACCATATCCAACTGGTGGCAGACATACTGGCAGCAGCTCTTGAATCTTCAGTGCAAATCATTCTAAACCACAGTCCCAGGAGTCAGTTGGTCACCAGCGCAAAGGTTCCTTGTTCTGCTGCCAGTGGTTCTCAATGTTGGCTGTATCTTGGCGTCACCTGGGAAGCCTGGGAAACACCCCACTCCTGAATCCGCCTGACGCAGTGCTGGGAAGCCAGGACATATGGCATTTCCTGGCAAGCTCCCCAAATGATTCCCATGTTTAGGCAAGGATGAGACCCACTGCACCAGAAATAGTGCTCCTCAATGTGCTGCATCTTATTCCACGGGCTCCCACATCATCAAGGAAATTCCTATTAACACAGGAAAGGAGAAACTTTTGTGACTCTGAGGATCTGCCTCAACTGGGGAATACTGTGAGATGTCTGATTCCTTGTTGGTAGGGGGAGATCTCTGGAAGGGAGGCTCCCAGGTGGTCTCAGGGAGCCCGGGGTCTCAGTGGTGTCTCAATCAACTGAGCTTGTGGCTCAGTGCAGGGGGCCTGAGAATGTGGTGCTTCTCAGGCCAGGTGCCAGGGACTACTGGGGACCACCTTGGCAGTGCTCACTGGCCCCCAGAGATGGAGCCATGAGCTGCTGGGATGGAACCTGGGGTGGGTACATCCCAGGCTCATGCTCTAATCACTGTGTTATCTCCTGGCTCCCAGTCTAAATCTTTTAAGTAGTTGGTTAGGCTCCCATTTAGAAGAAAAGGGATGCTAAATTAGAAAAAAAAAGGGAAAGTGATTCCATTCTCTTACTGTTCTTGAATGTTGGTGTAATATGGAGGCTCCATTGCAACAAGTCTTTATAAGTAAGGCAATATCATCTAGCATTCAGAGGAGACCTTCAATAAAGGGTTTAGAAGGTGGGGAAGGAAGGGTTTTCTTTCTTTCTTTCTTTCTTTCTTTCTTTCTTTCTTTCTTTCTTTCTTTCTTTCTTTCTTTCTTTCTTTTCTTTCTTTCTTTCTTTCTTTCTTTCTTTCTTTCTTTCTTTCTTTCTTTCTTTCTTTCTTTCTTTCTTTTTCTTTCTTTCTTTCTTTCTTTCTTTCTTTCTTTCTTTCTTTTCTTTCTTTCTTTCTTTTCTTTCTTTTCTTTCTTTCTTTCTTTCTTTCTTTCTTTCTCTCTCTCTCTCTCTCTCTCTCTTCCTTCCTTTCTTCCTTCCTTCCTTCCTTCCTTCCTTCCTTCCTTCTTTCTCTTCCTTCTTCCTTCCTTCCTTCCTTCCTTCCTTCCTTCCTTCCTTCCTTCCTTCCTTCCTTCCTTCCTTCCTTCCTTCCTTCCTTCCTTCTCTTCCTTCCTTCCTTCCTTCCTCCTTCTTTCCTTCTTCCTTCCTTCCTTCCTTCCTTCCCTTCCTTCCTTCCTTCCCTTCCTTCCTTCCTCCCTCCCTTCCTTCCTTCCTTTCTCCTTCCTTCCTTCCTTCCTTCCTTCCTTCCTTCCTTCCTTCCTTCCTTCCTTCCTTCCTCCTTCCTTCCTTCCTTCCTTCCTTCCTTCCTTCCTTCCTCCCCTCCCTCCCTCCCTCCCTCCCTCCCTCCTCCCTTCTTCCTTCCTTCCTTCCTTCCTTCCTTCCTTCCTTCCTTCCTTCCTTCCTTCCATCCTTCTGTCCATCCTTCCGTCTATCCGTCTGTCCATCCATCCATTTATCCATTCACCCATCCATCCATCCATTCTTGCATTTTGGGTCACACCCCTGGCTCTGCGCTCGGAAATTATTTGTGATGGCGCTTGGGGAACCACATGGGATGCAGTGGCTCGAACTCGGGTTGGCCACGTGCAAGGCAAACACCCTACCCTCTGGACTATTGCTCTGACCCTGAAGAATTTTCTTTAGGGAATGTTTTTAGGAGAAACTTCCTATGCTACAGAGCTTTATTTTATTTCTGAAGGTAAATGATAAATTAATCTTGTGTTAAATGAAGGTGTCCTCTCTGCCTGTCCCAACATACTGTAAATCTGGAATTTTGTCTAGGTCAGTTTTGGCTTAAACGTGCGTGAAAACTGAACATCAAGTTAAGATGTATAACAACTTAACTGTATAATGTAAATCAAATATCTATCTGTCTGTCTGTCTGTCTGTCTGTCTGTCTGTCTGTCTATCTATCTACATCTATCTATCTATCTATCTATCTATCTATCTATCTATCTATCTATCTATCTATCTATCTATCTATCTATCTATCTATCTATCTATCTATCTATCTATCTATCAGATTTCAGGCATCCTCCAGTGGTCTCAGGGTCCACTCCTGACTCTGCACTCAGGAATCACTCTTGGTGGACTGTGGGTCCATATGAGTGACTGGGGTTGGCTGCATACAAGGTAGATGCCCTACCTCCTGTACTATTTCCCAATTTCAGTATTTTTCTAAAAATAACTGGTTTTGTGTTTGTTTGTTTGTTTGAGGGCCATACCCCACAGGAGGACTGCTTCATGGGGGTCATTCGTAGCAGTGTCCAGGGAACCCTTTGGTGCTTGCTGGAGATTAAGCTGGCCTAAAAAAAACCATAAGACAAGCTCCTTACTCCTTGTTCCACCTCTCCAACCCTAATAATTTTTTGCTGGGGAGTGGTATAGATCTCATTCTCATGACCTGATGGAATGGATTGGGCTCTTTATGTTCCTGGAGCAAGCGGGTGCCCTTGGGCTCTACTTGCATGAGACAGGACATATGGAGATGTTACTGGTGCTCGCTCGAGCAAATCGATGATGAACGGGAAGACAGTGATACAGTGACAGTGATACAGTGGAGTGGTTTTGGGTTCCAACTGGTGTTGATCAGGGCTTCCTCCTGGCTCTGTTCTCAGAGATTACTATTGGCAGTGCTTGAGGGACCATATGGAGTGCTGGGGACCAAACTGGGGTCAGTTGCATGTCAAGGCTAGAGCCATAACTTCTGTTCTATCTCTCTGGCCCAAGAATACTGTTTTAAATAGAAATTAGAATTGCATTTTGTTCTCTGAAAAACATTGGAAATAAAAATATTTTAGGCATTTTAGATTGCCTGTGAAAACGGAATTTATGTTGAGCTATTGCTCAGTAATTTGTCAGGCTGAGAAGGCTTGGCACCTCTGTTAAAATTTGAGTGATTAAAAAGCCTGCTGTGAAGTGGATTAGACTTGGTTGCAGCAAAACAGTGGGTGCTGACATGCTATTGCAGTGGGTTTTCACCTGGGGTCTGTGGCTGTCCTGGTGAGGTGCTGTGTCTACTCTGTGATTAAATGCAAGAGCTGAGAGTTTGAACGATTACTAAATGGCTTGGAGTATATGCTTTGCAGCTAGGAGACCCAGGCTTTTTTTTTCTGCATCCAGCTGTGCTTAGGACTTAATCCTGGTTTTGCACTTACTGGGATGACTTCTAGCAGTTTTGGTGGACCATTTAGGGTACTGGGGATGAACCTGGTTGGCTGCATGCAAGAAAAATGCCTTACCCACAGTATTATCACTTTGACCATTTTGTTTTGTTTTTGGGTCACATCTGGTGGTATTCAGGGGGTTACTCCCAGCTCTATGCTCAGGGATCCCTCCTGGCAGGGTTCAGGGAATCATGTTGAATGCTGGGAATTGAATCCAGGTCAGCCACGTGAAAGGCAAGCGTCTTACCTGTTATATTAGACCTGAGACCCAGCACTGCATGTGTTTACAAGCACTGGCAATAGTAAGCCCAAGCACTGAGTCAAGAATAGTCATTGAGCTCTGCTATGTGTGATCCCAAAGTCAATCTTCCCCCTTCTCCACCCAAAAGCAAGATGTATATTGTCTCAGGAGATGATTAGTGGTTTGTATCAGATTCCTTTTCGGTGTTGATGGAGGGGCTCCACACCAAGAAGTGCTCAGGGGTTACTCCTTTCTTTGCACTCAGGAACTACTAATGGCAGCATCCGGGGACCATATGGGATGCTGGGGGATTGAACCTCGGTCAACCATATTTAAGGCAAACTCCCTACCCGCTGTACAATGGCTCTGGTCCATTTATCAGGTTCTTAAAAGATTTCATGCCACTTAAAAAGGATAAGAATCACAAATACTTAATATGACAAAATTTTGGAAGTTGACAAAAAGAGATCTTTCTGGGCATCTATGTACTTTTTTCCAATATGAAAGGTTTAGAATGTTAGACTCAAACAATTTAAAATCCCATTAAGAACTGGAAATATCAATGCTACAGAAGTATTTATAAATCATAGGGTTCTATGAGAATACTCTTTTGAGGGTCTCCGTTGGTCTTAATGCAGATGAAGATTTTTTATGAACAGGTGGGCGGACACTATCATCGACATGCCACTGGGAGGCGCTGTGGCACAGGGAGTGAAGCAACCGGGGCCCAGTGCACTTCCATTTTCCATCCCATGAGACCTTGGACAGGTCATTTCACTTGCTGCGGGTCTGTTTAATCAGCAGAATATAGATATTTTGTTCACTTAACGTGTTTCAATGAGGCTAAAATTTGAAAGAGCTTTTAAGAAAGTGTACTGTGGAGACAAGTGCTGGAGTGCTTGGTTTGTATGGAGGGAGAGTCATGTTTGATTTCCTGCATCACAGGTGTGTATCTCTTCCCACTCAGCAGTGCCAGGTATGGCCCCAAGGGAAAAATAAATAAATGAAAAACAAGGGGCTGGAGTGATAGCACAGTGGGTAGGAAGTTTGCCTTGCACACAGCTGCCCGGGTTTAATCCCTGGCATCCCATATTGGCCCCCAAGCACTGCCAGAAGTAATTCCTGAGTGCAGAGCCAGGAATAACCCCTGAGCATCAGTGGGTGTGGCCCAAAAAGCAAAACCAGCAATAACAACAACAAAATCCAAAAAAGTGCACTGAAGTTATTAGGTAAATAAATGTGTTTTGAAGACTACCTGGATAGAAAGTTTGAAGGGAAGAGTGATGTTATAGTGTTTTGCCTTGGGCCCACACCCATCAGTGTCCAGGGCTTTCTCCTGGGGCTGTGCTCAGAGATTACTCCTATCTCCTTTGGGGGCCTGGGGTCAAACCGGGATTGCCCTGCTCACAAGGCAAGTGGCCTTAATCACTGAAAAGTTTAAATGAAAGACTCAGGGAGTCATGCTGTGTAGGTATTCAGAGAATCCTTATTAATGAGTTATGGCACCTTTTAAAGAAGAGATGCTCTTTTTTTCAAATTGAATCACTGTGTGAAAGA